>BKCH01000559.1:0-65722 GCA_008635985.1 Ficus erecta
GTGCCGACCAATTTATTTTTTATTTATTTTAGAATTTGTTTTGGGGCAAATTATAGGCATTATGAGGATAAGACAAGAAAAATAAATAGTTATTAATTAGGGGCGATGACAGACCATGAATATAAATACCATAAGGAGATAAGAATGTTTCCTTAGAATATTTCGAAAGGAGAGCTCTCCCCTTTTGAATTTAGTGATTGAGGTTGAGTTATGAGAGTCATCTCCTCGTAAGCCAATTTTGTTAAATATATAAAATTTGTGGTTGAAATTGCATTGATGAGGATGATAACATTTTAGATGTTAAAGTGAGATTTGTTTATTAATGGTTCTTTAAATATTGGACATCCTAGGTGTTATTATTTAGTACGAAAGGTGATTTAAGTATATTAGAAACAAAAATTGAGGATTTATTGCGAGGAATTTATAAAAGACTGAGTTTTCATCCAGTTCTCCATTTCGAAACTAAAGTTTTCATCTTTTTTTTTTAAATATTAATAAAAATTATAATTAGTTTTTAAAAAGTCAACCAACTTCAATTTAAAAATACTATTATAAACCAGTATACTAAACACAAGCTGAAAATTCAAATTTTTACATGAAAAATACCGTAAAAAAATGTTTGAACAGTAGATTTTAAAACAAAGATTCAAACAAAGAACTGATATCATGCCCTGTTTATTAATGTGACTTAGGATGGTCGAATCCAAAACAATATCCCTTTCAAGTTTCATTTCCACCTCTTCTTTTATTACCATGCCTAGCAATTTTCTTATTAAAAAAATATATATTTTTTTATTTTTACACCAATTAACACAAGTTAAGTTTATAGGCCAACACGATGCATGACTTCTCATTGATAAATCAAAGAAGCTGACTATTTTTCTCCGAAAATGAAAGCAACGTGTGATTAGTTAATGAACAATAAAGTTGTTGATCATCGTGATTAGTTTATAAATCCACTGTTTTTAAGATAATATTAAGATTCCTTTTGTTGCCTTATGTGCTTATTATAAAAATAAAAGTATTGCATAAGCAAAATTGCTTAGAGTTGGTAATTAATAATTTGAGTTGGCATAAGTAGTGGTTGGGTCGTCGAGTGGAAAACCTTTGCAATGGTATTCCTCTAATTAAATAAATAAATAAATAATTTCTTTGTTTCTTTTTTTTTTTTAAATAATGGTTTTGATTTTAATTAAATTAGAGCATCTTGAAGAGTAGGCTTACATTGTTTAATAACGTGCTAATTAATGTCCAAATGCAATTGAACACGTAAATAAAAAAGTGATGCGCACACGAAACCGAACCCATTTTTCTTTGATCTAATCTTTTAATAGAGATAGATAGTTTGCCATCATCCAAAAAAAAAAAAAAAAGTTTTCCATTTTAAAAAATAAAGAATGCTAAGTGATAAGAGGTTTTGTTATTAAAAATAAAAAACAAAAAAACAAAACAAAAAGGCAAGCTGGTTTTCTATATATTCATCCCAAGTATTATCCAAAATGGCCCTAATTGCTTAAATTTAGTAGAGTTGACAATGTTTTTAGCACTAAAATAGGTTCATATAATATCTTCTAAAAAGTATATCACATTTTTAGGTTTTGTGAATTTCGCTCGGTTAGGACAAGTAGAGTTTTTTTTAGTTCCAACACGTAAATTCTATAAACCCCTTGTGGTCCCTTCTTGTTCTTGATGATATAATGTAAGTTTTTTTTAAGGAACCTTGTTAATGGGTTTTGCAAGATTTTGAATTTAAAACATATTCCAATCCAAATACAGCCAACTATTACCGAATCTATTGGCATTTTGTCTCTTATTTGTACATTATTTTTTAATTCTAAGGTATGAAATGAGGAAAAATACTTTATCAGTAAAACTTTGTTTTTTTAATCGTCTGATTTGTATCAATATAACTTTGAGATAAAATAGTCGCAAAGGTAAATTCTATAAATTTTATTATGTGATTTCGATCATATCTTTTATTCAAATACATAAAATACCGATAGATGCTTTTATCGTTTTTTTTTTTTTTTTTTTTGGGAACCTATCTGTGAGTCTTTCTTTCTTTCTTTTCTTTTTTTTTTTTTTTTTTTGGTAAATAGTCTTTCTTTTTCTTAAATAAATATGTAAGGCTACTAAAGCCTACAAGACTGTATAAAAAAAATATTATGATAAACATTGTCAGCATTTAGACTTTGAAACAATCATATAATGACATCAAACCAGCTAGGCAGCTACCTAATCAAAATGACTCAAAGCTAGATAAGCCAAAGAGATTAGTGTTAGCAAAACAATTAGAACCCAAAAAATAAATAAAAATAAAATTACTTTCTAGATCATGGGTAGATAAGGACGGAAGAAGTCAGAGGAAGAAATAATGGGGCTGGATGTAAAGAATCTTGCTTGACACTGAAGGGTGATGAAGAACAAGTCCAAAGGGATAGATTGACACAACTAATATTCAAGAGGAATGGGAAGTACCAGCACAGAAGGAAAAAAAAAAAAAAAAAATTGGACAAGAAGCTTATGTTGAATTCATTTATTGCCCAGCAATATTATTGTCCTTTGCACATATGTCCCAAACTCCCATTAATTTAGTTTTTTTTTCCCTTTTTTTTTTTTGCTGTGTAATAATTGTCTCCTATAATTACTACAGTTTACGTTTATTACATATCTACATAAGAATACTTTCTTGTCCGTCAATTGGACAATCTGATAATTATAATTTTCTAATAAATAATAATTAGTTGATTTATTTATAATTTTATGGAAACTTATGTAACATGGTATTTAACATGGATGAAATCAAGTGGTTAGTGTAATAACGTAAAAAAAAGATTACAAATGCGACAGTTTGAGAGTATACCTATAAATATTTGTATACGTATTATAATTAAACAATAATATTAATAAGTTTAGAGGGCTGTTTACATAGTTGGGTATAGGTATAGCATATAAGAAACACGACAATTAAAAAAGATTCACTATGGTGACATGAGAAGAGAATCTTCAACATTATTATAAATCATCGTATATTTATCTCCATAATTTCTTCACAAACACTCTGACGTACATAATGTAGTATGAATAGTAAAAAGGATCCAAGCTTTTATTTTGACGATGAACAGTCATCTTTTTATAGGCAAATATAATATTTTAGTATTAATTAATATGATAATGTTTTTAAAACTCCTAATAATATAAAAATAACAATTTATATGCCACATCAATACTTAAAAAATTAGAATAAAATTTGAGATTTTTAATACTATTTTGTATTATGCACACAATTTAAAACTTATATTTATTACATTACTTAAGCAAATATAACTAGTGAGAATTCAAAGGGAATGCAATAGTATCCATAAGAGATTCTATTTCTAATCGTTAGATGTATTAGAAACTGGTTTTTGCGTACAAGGAGTGTTAATAAGCACCGTCTCTTTTTTTCAAATGTCACCTTATTTTTTTGACGTGTGTCATTTTCACTTCTTCAGATAAACACATCTAATAATAAATCACTTTTTTCGATCATATTTACAAGAGTATGTAATTAGCACTCTTCTTGTGTATATCCTTTCGTGTTTAATATGATTTTAATAAGATATAACGTTTAAAGACGTGCACCACTAAATGATACTCTATAATTTATACGTACCGCGTACACTATACCTTTTGATAGAGACTCCTTATGTGTCTCCTGGCATTGCATGCGCTGGATGGTCATTACTTGCACAACTGGAAGTTTAATTGGCTAATTAAAGCCCCCCCAAAAAAAAATTAGTGAGGGAATAAAACACTTGTTGATCAACTCTCTTACTTTTTTGGGCTAAAATTATGTTAGAGTTGCTTGCATTAGTGTGTGTGAAACCTCAATTCTAATTCCTTTGCAGTCGATGGTTACTAAGGCTATAAGACTTGTTTAGACATTTCGTCCCTCAATCTTCACCATTCACCTGTTAGTTTATAACTACAATGATCCATCAAGTCAGAGAAAGATTATGGCCAGAAATGACTGCAACCTCTCAGAGCCGACAAATGACTATTCAGCAAGACACGATCAATCAACTGCTTCCCAAGATATTGGAGAAGTAATCCGCAAAAGCCTCCTATCTTAGAAATTGTGGACATTAAACTTACGTTTAGTTTGCCAGTTGGAGATGAAATTTTAAAGTTAAAATTTGTTGACTTTTCAAAAACTAATTATATTTTTGTTGACTTTTCAGAAAAAGATAAAAATTAAGATGATAAAATACTGTTAGTTGGAGTTGAACTTAAATGTCAAACGAACCCTAAGTCGAGATCTCATATCTTCCTTTATTAGTGGGACATGATTGTCATTGGGAAGATGAGCATTCAATTAGAAATAAATAGAATCCGTTGAATTGAAGGAGTTGACCACCTAAAGAAACCGTGCATTCAAGACTCATGGTTATAAAGAGCTCCAATAGCTTAAGAGACTTCTCTCCACGCCCAAGCTCTGCCATATTCTCTCTCCAAAAAACTCTTTTGAATTTTATTCTCTCATCATTATGAAAATTTTAGTTCTAGAGATGACGTAACTATTAGTCTGAAGCAAACCTCCATAAAATCTCGTGTTTTTATTTATTTCCACATACTTACATTTTCTCGTATGCTAAATCAAACGGTGTTCAAATCGATCATTTCTCTTTAAACAAATTGTCTATAGATTTTGTCAGGTAAAAATACATTTTAGCCAAAGAATTAGTGCTTTTTCACAAGTGCAACTACTTTGTCTCATCAGTGCATATCATTGTGGACCATGAAAATGACAATCACATAATTTAGATCTGTTCCATGGAAGTTTGTTGAATTTGAAGATATTTCTTGTTGGTCCAAAATTGGACCTTCTTAATTCTCGCCCATATGTTTGGTGATGTCTCAATTCTCAAAGGATCTTAACATGTTTCTTCTTCTTCTTCTTCTTTTTTTTTTTTTTGGTTGGGTAGAAAAGCAAGGATCTTGACATGTTAATATGTCCCCCTTTCTCTAGTTGTACTGGGGTAGCCCACGTTCTGCCTAGTGCCTACCTATAATTTATATACACCAAGAGAAAATTACCTTACACCTGTATAAAGATAAGAAACTTTTTTTTTTTTTTAAATAACTTGCTTTGAAGTTCGGATTAATCTCATATATACCTTCTAAATTTTAGGATACTTTCTATTTTATTTTTAAAATTTTTAATTAGTCTAACTTAATCATTTCTATTAGAATTTCCATTAGAAACATGTCAAAAAATGGGAATCAATCAATCTTACAAACAAGTAGAAAAAAGACAGAGAAAAAAAAAACAATTAAAATTGTTTGGTTGGAGTGACTGTGCCAAACATCTATTTTATTGGAATTTTCGTTAAAAAAATAAATAGAAAAATATCACAATAGTTCCTTCTTTATCTGTATGTTTTTAACATAAGTTAAAAATAAAAGGGATTTATTTCGACCAGTTAAAATTCGGGGAGTAAATGAGGGCAAAAGTAATAATAATAAAAAAAAGAGCTCTATTTTTATTTTTATTATAACAATGAAAATGAAAATTTAGCTTGAAATGTCATAATCAAATGTCATTTCCCTTTTAAAATAAAGATGAAATGGGTTTTAAATCGGCTAAACAAGCTTGCATTTAAAGTTTAAATACAAAGTGATAATGATTTTTAAAGTTAAGATGAAATAGGTTAAACCTACTAAACAAACTCACATATAAGTTCAAATACAAAGTGATAATGATTTTAAAGTACGACTTAAAAATGATAATTATTCTTGACATTTTAACCTAGAACAATCTTTTTTTTTTTTGGGACCCCCAAATGAAACCTTTGTTTTTAAAGAGAAATTTCATTAAATTCATCGAGGAGATACAAAAACACAAAATATAACAAATTACACCATATTACATAAGACGAAACCTTTCAAAAAGAACAAATCTATTAGTGTACCAAAATATATTCATGTTATTAAGTTTCAAACATATATATTTTTTAAAACTTCATCAGATCTTACCAAGTGAAACCTTTCGCTGCCACACACTCTGGCAAAAGGCATATGCCCTCAGTATATATGCAATCGTTAAAAGAGAAAGAAAATAGAAATTTGGTCTTCATTTATTGAGAAATAATAAGGTTGGATTGGACATTCCTAGATCATTATAACGTTATTCTTTGTCATTCACTTAAATGGACATTTATAAGTCTGGCCATTGGGTGATTTTATAAGGGGAAATGCTGATAGGGTCGACTCGGCACTTCGGCTCATGATTTGGGTTCCCTGGCAGCCTTACATCAAAATAATGGAATATATATATATATATATATATATATATGCATGATGAAAACGTGAAAGTTGACGATTGTTCTTGTTTTGATCATCCTTACATAGTTCTTTTTCCTTAAAAAATAAAATAAAATAACTTTTCATTACATTTAATATGGAAGGTAAACATCTTGGACATAATTTCCTTTATTAGGAGTTCTTTTTTATATTTATTTATTTATTTTTAGACATTTTTGGAAAGCTCCTCGTTTAAGGAGATTGGATAACTAAGCTGATTTTACAATTGTAATTTGGATTTATATATGTGATACTCATTGATAGTGAATTTTCTATTTGCTCCTACATTTGGCAATACGTGAAATCCTATCTGTTCTAGATCTATTATTTATTTTGTTTTCTTAAATAATTTTTATTATGGTTCGAAAGTGATTATTATTAAACTTGAAAAAAAAAATAAAAGGAATACAAAAACTTTAACATGGTTTGACAATCGGTTAAAATGTGTCTAGTAAATAATACTATTAATGGGGCTCCAGGCTCCGGGCTCCATTAAAATATTAAATTACAATTTCTGTCTTTTTTTCTCAATTTCATTATTCACATATTTTGTAATTCAAACTTTAAAAATTCATAATTTTACATATATATGATTTTTTTTATAAATTGCATAGAATTTTGATACGAATAAAATAAGCTCTAGATTGATTTTTTTTTTTTTCCAAACACATTTCAAGTTTTTACACTTTTTTAATTCTAACAATTTAAACATCTCGATAAACGCACAATCAATTCAAGCCTAAATTTTACAATCCAAACCTTAACACCAAAGGCATGTTAAGAGATTTCCTAATAGGAAAAATAATACAAAATTCCTTGTATGCAGATAATTATATATATAAACTTTCCATTTCATACTTTCATTTTCCTTTTGCTGTGTATTGTTTTCGCTAATAAAAAAGTACATGCAAATTTGTTTATTTAAATCTTATTTTTACTAGCTTTGTCTTTTAGGATAGAATTTTGAAATTTATCCTGAGCAGAATGCATAAATACTTGAAATCAGTGTCACAGTGATGGAGACACTAATAAAAGAAAATAGTGCTAGTTTTTTTTTTTTTTTTTTTTAATTAAGCAGTGACATGATTAAAAAAATAACGAAACAAATGATATTCTTTTAAATTTCAAGAATATTTAAGGTAATACGTAATTTTTTATGTTTTTGTAAAATATGGAGTAACATGCAATTATTTGATATTCATAGTCAATTACATAATGAGATATCAAAATTATTACAAAGATAAGTTTAGATACTAATCAATCAAAAAAAGAAATTAAGGACCGGTCTATTACATTATTTATATTTTAGGAATTAATGGCATAAAAAAACGTGATTACTTAAAAAAAAAAAAAATTCACAGCTCAAGGCCTTAAATGAGATGCACACGCTTTTCCTAAATATAAAAAGGAAGCAGAGGTATCCTTTCGATAATAAACATTTTTGATATTAGATATGGTTAATAAACAAGAATGCAAAACAGATAATTCTGATAGTAGATCTCCAAACAAAATAGAGCTTTATCGATAACAATACTAGTCGATAAAAATAAAAATAAAAATAAAAGAGAGAGAGAGGGAGATTAAGGACCGGTCCAATACAATATTTATATTTTAGGAATTATTCACACCAAAATCTCTGATTACTTAAATATATAAATAAAATTTTAAATTTAAATTAAATTAAAAAAAAAAAAAAAAAACCTCAGCACAAGGCCTCTAATGAGTTTGCACATGCTTTTCCTAAAATTAAAAGGAAGCAGAGATATCATTTCGGTAATATACAATTTTTAATGTTAGATATGGATTATAAAAGATAATGCAAAACAATTTTCAAAAAAAAAAAAAAGATAATGCAAAACCTCTCGATACAAAATAAAACCATATGGATAACATATTCAACCCTTTTTTATCTCTTTATTCATATTATTTTAATATTCTTTTGATAATATTATAACAAGTTAATTAAAAATATTATCTTAATACGAATATCATATGTGGTGTAGATATAGTCTTGTAATAGTATTATACATAACTCCGTTAAAAAATGTAAAATTCAAATTCTCTTTCCTCTAAGTTAAAAAATAATAATAATACGAAAATCATATCTCATAAAAAGAAGATTATATGAATTAAATACACGAACATGTACAATGAAACATAAGAGTCGAATTCATAGTAACATATTATTTCATACCCACGGAAGTTCTAAAAAATGATAATATAATAAAAACAAAAAGTACCAGTGATTATTAACCTAATAGTCTAGCGGTAATTTTCACACGCGATTCCACCACAATACACGAAGAATTCACAGTGAAGTGACTGGCGAGTGAGTGATCACTGTCGTCCCATGCAGACTCCAACTGCTAGTCGGGCACACCAGGCAGGCACTACACTTCACCACAACAACAACACTTTTCTTTTCATTTCAAACACGAGAGATGAGACAATGTTTGTTGAGCCCCCTCATTAAATCCTCGAATTCAATTCTCCACCAACCCAAAAGTCCTCTTATTCAATTCCCTCATTCAGTGGCAGAGTATCAGACTTTTCCCTGCTACTTAAACTATCTTCTTCTTCTTTTTTTATTTCTTTTTTTTTTTTTAATTTTTTTTTCCTTTATATTTCCCTACTATTTCTCAGAATAAAAAAAAGATTGAAAAAAAAAAAATCATCATATCCCAGTTCCCACCACAGAAAAACACGCAAAAAGAAATTTCAAACTTACCCATTTGAGAAAACTCTCCCCTCTTTTAACTTTCTCACCCTGTCCTTGCCCATTTTCTCTCACAACGTTGTCATGTAAAAATGTGTAACTTTGTCTGGTTTTCAGTTCTCACGGTACCCCCCAAGTTTTGGATCCTTGTTTGATGTTTCGTGGGAACGTGTAGTGTTGTAAGCGGTACTATGGAGGGAAAAGAAGACTGAAAAATAAATAAATAAATAAAGTGTTTGAGGGAAAGAAAAGGAAAGGAAAGGAAAAGAAAATAAGGGAAAAAGGGGCTTGTTATAATGCGTGGTTTTAGTAGTAGTGTAGGTGGAGTTGGGGAAGAAGATGGAGAAAGAAGTGAAAAGAGAGAGAAAAATGGAGAAGATTCTTGGGCTGGTTTGCTTGTTCATGCTCAACACAGGCGTTCTAAGAGGTGTAATTTTCACCACTCAATTAATTATTGCAAATATTTTGTTGTTCTTGTTTGTTATTGTTATTATGACTGTTGCTTTAATAAAGTTTTTTCATTTTTTCATTTTTTTTTGGAAGTTTGGAGAGTTTTCTTTGCTGTTTCTTAAATTGGGTATTTTTGTTTTAATTGATAATCATGTTTATCTCTCTTGTAGAACTTTTTTTTTTTTTTTTTTCAATTTCACATTTGTTGTACTTTTGTTTTTCGTTTTGAAAAAAGGAAATAGAAGATGGACAAATGGTGTTCTTCTTTTCTTTTTAAGTTGCCTCAAGTTTTTTTTTTTTTTTTTTTATAATAATTTTTGGAGGCCCTTTTTTTCCCGGATCCAATATTGGATGAAGGTTGATGTTTTTGGCTGGTTTTTAGATTGTGAGTGAATAAAATACTGTTTTTCATTTGATTAGTTAAATAGGTGACTCGTAGAGTGGTTAAGCTTTGTTTCATGATTAAAATTTTACCATTCCTTTTTTTTTTTTTAACAAAGAAAGAAATAAGAATATTAACATTTTATTCTACTCAAATTAAGCATTATTCTTGACATTTACATGATTTTTTTCCTTATTTTATTTAAACAAACTTCCATGACTTTTTTTTCCCTTTCCATTTCCAGTGCTTCTGATAGGAACTCCAATACTCTGAGAAGTACTGGATGCTTAAATTCCACAAAGGACCAGAATGCAACAGATGTGAGATTTCTATCTGTTAGTTTTGTATGAAAGATTTTGAAAATGATTTTAATTTGGTAATATGAAAAGCATAAAATTTCCTAACATCAGTAGTGTGATACTTTTGGATGAATTTTAACAGGTACCATTACCTTCAACAAGTGCTCCTAGGGGACAATGTTCTTTGCATGACAATTCCACCTACATTAACAAGAATCTATCGACGAACCACCGCGCCTCTTGGAAAAAGATGTAAGCAAGAAAACGCTTTTTTTTTTGTCTTTTAGTCCATTTGGATCACAGGTTTAAACCACAATTCAAATGGTAAATTCAATTTTTTATAAGAGAAAACAGCGCAGAAAAAAGTTTTGAAAAATAAAACGGGGTGCAAAGTTGGAGCCAAGTTGTTCACTTTACAATAGGAGATTAGAGGGGTATGTGTGTGGATGTGCTTTCAATTTATCATCTGGTATTGCCTTTGGTTAACATTAAGTGATAGTCGTCGCGGGGTTTAGCCTAGCGGTACTACGATATCTACTTCCAATGTTGAGGTCCTAAGGGCCTGTTTAGTGCACAAGTTCAAGATGAGATTTTTAAGTTTAAATAGTAAATTTTTTTGAATTTTCAGAAAAGACAAAAAACTTTTTGGGAAAAAGACAAAAACTTTTTGGGAAAAAGACAAAAAAAAAGTTTGAAAATCTTAGTTTGGACTTGAGCTCCAAACTCACCCTAAGTTTAAATCCAAAACTATGGAGAGACTGTGGAAGTCCTTTCTAATGAGGAATGGCCAAAACTATGTTTTCAGATCGAGCAGCTGCAGTTGCGTCTGCAGCAAGAGAAATCGATGCGCCTTGTCCTCGAGAGGGCCATGGGCCGAGCTTCAAGTACTTTATCGCCCGGGACATAGGCATTTTGCTGCTCAGGTAATATACGACGACGTCTTTTAAATTAACCGAAGAGCTGTAGCTGAATTTTCCAACTGTTTTGCCTTTATGAGCTTGAATTTGGAGTTTTAGAATATAAAACAGCATTTTTTTGAACTGAAAAAAAAAAAAAAAAAAAAAAAAACAGACAAAGGAATTGATAGCTGAAATCGAGTTACTAGAGGAAGAAGTCGCGAACCGCGAGCAGCATGTTCTCTCTTTGTACAGAAGTATTTTGAAAATTGTGCTAGTAGACCACCGTCTCATCAGAACTCGAGTATGACTTCTCCTGCGCATCCCAAGCATGAATCCAGGAAACATCCTAGTATCATATCAAGTGCATTTTGTTCCTCTAAAAAGTTCCCTTTCCGGCCATTGCACGCCCTGGTTTCTATAGACGGACTCGGGGAAACGATCCACTAAAAACCGATCATGCTTCTTTGTCCAACGGTAGAACCGACATTGATTCTGCCAAGAGTTGTTCAGGCTCAAACAAGGTTAGATAATGCATATTTCTTCTAACATTTTCAAATCTATGTCTGTATATTGTACGTATATTCTATTTTAGGCCTTATTTTCTCTCTCTCTTCAACAGGTTCAGGCTATGGAGAAAGCTTCTATACTGAGAACTCTGAGAGATCACCTCCACCAATGCCCGAGCAAGCTGTCCGAGGAAATGGTCAGGTGTATGGCGGTAGTTTACTGTTGGCTTCGCAGCACAGCGTCTGTAAATACCGAAAAAAAACCGGTCACCTTTCTTGTCGAGGTCCTCCACCAATGTCGTGGCAGCCTCGACGCGGTGTTGTGGAGGACCAAGATTGGTCTGGAAAATCCATGGTAGAAATACTGTGGATATCAACCGATAAGAGCCAGTTTCTCACGCCTCCTACGCCATTAACAACTACCGGTTGGTTTTAACGTGATTAATTTCAAATATGATTAAAAAAGGCTTTTTTATAAACGAAACACTCCTCAAACATCTCGAATTTGGAAATTTAGGGGGTGTTTGGTGTGTAAGTTTGAGTTAAGATTTGTAAGTTTAAATAGTAAATTTTTATGAATTTTTTTTGAATTTTCAGAAAAGACAAACAATTTTTTGGGGAAAAAGATAAAAAACATGATGAAAAAAGTACAATTTAGTTTAAACTAAACTCATGGCCAACAAGCCCTTATTTTATTGGGAATACTAATTACCCTTTAAATTTTTTTTTTTTTTTTTTGAAATGACCCTTTTAAAATTCACGTGCTCTTTTTTTTTTTTTTTTTTTTTTTTTTTTTTTGTTATTCAAACTGTTTTTTAAAAGGAAAATTCACATTTGTTTTCCAATATCACTATTGTTCTTTTTTTTTTTTTTTTATGCTTTCTAAATTCTTTAGTTTAGCTTTGTGATTCTAATTTTTCTTCTCCATTATTTCCTTCACTCAATTCTTATCCTTTTCTAAATTTACTATTCTGCTTCTTTCTCTAATCAAGGGTGCCTATTTGTATACCTCTCTATGTATTCTTTCAGCTGGTTTTCAAATTTTCAAATTATTTTTATTCTTTCCTTTTTTTTTTTTTGGTAGCATAATTTATTCTTTGCTTTACTAGATTTGAGATCCAAATTACAACTTGATTAATGCTCTAAGACCTATTGCATTATTGTGTTACCTATTATTTTTTTAGCGAAATATTAAAATGTATTAATTTTCTTATTTTCTTAGTTTAGTAATTCTGTCTCTATTTGTGCCCCTATTAAATTTAAAGTCTGGCTCCGTCCTGCCTGTGGTTGTGTGAGATTCACTTGTATCTATCTCCTCCTATGAGTGCTGACGTGGCATATGCTTATTTATTTATTTTTGAATTTCAGAGTTTTGGTTGAACAACTGGAGAGAATAAATATCAGCCAGATGGAAACCAATGCTCAGACTGCGTTTTGGATCAATGTGTACAATGCCCTTGTTATGCATGTAAAAAAAAATATATAAAATAAAAAAAATTGCATAAACTCATACTTGGTTTTATTTTTCCAATTTTGAACTCTTTCCAATTACCTCTATGCTTTAAATGGGCAGGCATATTTAGCGTACGGCATTCCCAACAGCTCTTTGAAGCGATTGGCTTTGTTTCACAAGGTAGTTCACTTCTTTATTTAACCTTAATTCCCTAGGCGAACTATTTTTTGAAACGCAATGAACATGTCGGCAGTGGCGGAGCCACGTTAATATGAGCAGGGAGCACGTACCTCACTCATATTTCAAATGGGCTTTTATTCCAAAAATTTACGAAATTTTTTCGAATTTATTCATTTTATTTTAAATATATATATATATATATATATTTTCTCTGTGTATCTAGCATCTAGGTAAAACAAAATTAGTTATGAGCTTCTTGGTATAGTGCAGGCTGCGTACAACATTGGCGGTCGTATAATCAGCGCAAACGCCATAGAGCAATCGATATTTTGCTTCCGAACACCCCGAATCGGATGGGTACACTCCATGTTTACTTTTGTTTAAGAACTGAAATTCATGCTTTACACCTTTTATGTGAATGAAAATAAAATTGGATATCTCTTTCTGGCAATACTACTAATCTTGTCTAACATAAAGTTTTAATTCATGTGTTTGGATAAAAATGAAGCACCATGTTTCTTATTCTCACTCATGTTTTATCTACTTTTTTTTTTAACTTACAGTGGCTTGAAACCATCCTTTCAGCTGCCTTGAGGAAAAAATCCGGTGAAGACAGACGACTCAGTTCGAAATTCGGACTTCCGAATTCCCAAACCCTTGTCTGCTTTGCCCTCTGTACCGGAGCTTTTTCCGACCCCGTGGTAATTGTTTACTTCTAATTAGTTGTTCTTACTCCTCTTTCTGTGTTATACTTCACTCTCCAATCCCATGCTTTTAAGACTTTTGTTCTTTTCTATTTTTTCCCTCCTTTTTTTTTTCTTTAAGCTGAAACATTCATTTTTCCACTAGTTTGAATTTGCACTATTCTAAAAAGCTAATCCCTCTGAACTATAGCAGTTTCACAAATAATGTGAGCTTACAGATTTGAAATGGAAATTTTTATTTTTATTTTTTTTATAAAACTTGAAAGAAAGATGAAAATATGTAGTACAAGTTTTCTTTATCCGTTGAAAAGGTGATTCAGGGTCTTAGGTCTCTGGTTCGAAACCTGTGAGGTTTTCTTGAAAAATTAATATAGTTGGTGTCCTTTTTTCCTATACCAAAATAATAATAAAAAAACTTTGGTAAATATTATTTCTATTAAAGTTCTACTTTTACCTGAAATAACTAAAGTAGTTTACTCTTTTTATGTTGTTAAAGCTTATTTGCTTTGTTGTAACTCATTCTTTTATAACCAAATGGTGACAAATTTCTCATCTGATTATGAGCTTGCTTTTTGCAACTTTTTTCTAGTTGAGAGTCTACACAGGCCTCAAATGTTAGAGAGGAGCTGGAAGAGGCAAAAAAAGAGTTTCTCCAATCCAATGTAGTAGTAAAGAAGTCAAGGAAAGTGTTTTTTACCAAAGATGCTCGATAGATACGCAAGGGAAAAATCGTTAGGCTCGGAAGATCTCCTGAAATGGATAGCTGGAAACGTCGACAAGAAACTCCACGATTCGATACAGAAATGTCTCGAGTTTAAGTCGAGCAAGAAGGTGTCCCAGATCATGGAGTGGTTGCCGTACAGTTCAAGGTTCCGGTATGTGCTCTCAAGAACCTAACTGAAAAGCCATGGTGGGTGTGACATTTTTTTTTTTTTTTTTGCTCTCCCAATGTGCTTTTGTAGAGTTTGACACATTCTCAATGTGCTTAGCAAGAAGGAGCGAGATATTTATTGTCACACTTTGTCACTTGAACTTGTTTGATCTATCCTCCACTTTTTGGTAGCCTACATTTCACAAAGGCCATCCATTCATTGTAATTAACTCAAGAATTTTAGCTTCGTGATCCTGGCATTTCTATTGCATCACAAACTTCTTCTTCTTCTTTTTTTGGGTAATTTTTGAGAAATTGCAGTTAAGTGCCTAACTTTGAATCTTATAGCAGTAAAATGCGATTGTTGATAGAGAGCATTTTAATTAAAATGTGAGTTCATTAACTACAATTACTAAAAATTATGTTAACAAAAAAATTAGTAAATATTGACAAAAAAGTATATAATTTTGGGTGTTTTGGTAGTGATTCATCTGATATTTACTTACTAATAATGTTTTTTTTGACATTTAAATTTAACTCCAATTAAATTATATTTTTTCATCTCAGTTTTTATCTTTTTTTAAAAAATCAATAAAATTTATAAATAATTTTTAAAATGTCAATCAACTCAACTTAAAATTTTTATCTTCACGCTAAATTTAATCCCGAGACAAACATGGCATATATCCAATAAATCTCGGATTCGTTAAATTTGATCATAGGGTAAATCAAGATTATTACTTTATATATTAACAAAATACGTATCTTCCCCAAATTCTTTGTTTCAGGACCGCAAAAAAAAAAAAAAAAAAAAAATCGCTTAAATCCCACGATTCAAATAGAATTGGGCCTGGGTCAGAGATATTGAACGGAGAATGGTGCTGGACCATATAATTCCGACGGAGCCTGGTCGAATCGTGCGTCGACGCCGAGGGTCGGACAAGAAACTCGCGTTTCCGGCGAGATTCGGGCTCATTCCGGAGAGGTTGAAATGAATTCCGGCGCCGTTGAGGCCCATTTTGGCATGATTTTGCACTGGGAATCGCGATTCCACCACCGTTGGTGTTGATTCCGAATCGATTAGGGCTGTGTCTGTAAATCGGGATCGGACCAGCAAATTCCGGCGCAAGAAAAAAATTACTCCTCGTTTTTCTTTGAATAATAATTGTATTCTCTTTTGGAGTGGTGAGGTCCTTGAGTGTATTAACTTGTGATCACTGATTTGCAATCTAATGAAGTAGACCCTGTCAAAAAAAAAAAAAAAAAAAGTTGGCTTGAACAAAGAAAAACCCAGATCTCGCAGTTCTCTACAGCGGGTCCTGCTATTATAGCCAACGACCATGAACGTGAAGGGGACAAGATTCGATGATGGGCACGGTGGAGGGAGAGATGTTGACAGTGACGAGGGCGTCGGGGAGGCCGAGGGGGCGACAAGAGGCGAGGGTAGCGAGGTTCGACGGCGGAGAGGCAAGGGGCCAGGTCTAACGGCTGCGACTGCTTGGGGTAGCCGAGGTGCCGACCGCTGGGGTGGGTTGGCGCTGTGGAGCTCCGGGGCGGCGGGCTATGGAGAATTTGATTTTTTTTTTTTTTTTTTTTTTTGTCTCCGTTGGTTAATTGGAGTTTACATATTTTCATTAATGAATGGTTAAGATTAAAAGTTCAACAAGATTGATGGTTGATAATTGTTTGGGTAGACATTCAAATTTTATAAAATATTAAGGATTTTTTTTTTAATTAAAAAAATTGGAAAGAAGAGGGTGATCAATGTGCTACTATCTAGTTTTAGTTTCTATGGACAAACATAATCTACAACTCTTTATTTTTGATCGGAAGGCCCACATTTTTTACCTCGTTGATCAATGCAGTAAAGCAAGTGTACTACATTTAGAACTCCCCTTTTTGTTTTCCTTTTTTCTGAAAGAATATAGTTTGTGTTGCTATCGTGTAATTCAGTCCTATGATCCTTCATTCTATAAATCATGGACATAAAATGCAAATAATATTATTTAAAAGTGTTTAATATGTTATTAAAAATAAAAAATGAAGAACTAATTATCCATTTGGATTGTAGATTTTAAAAATAAATTTAAATTTTTATAAGAAGTGACCGAATTATTAGGCAGAGAAAAAGGTGGTCCCGTTGGGGCATTGGGGACGGTTGTTCGGCAATCGGCAAAGATGTCAAAGCCAAAGTTCAAATATTGACGTCGTCTTGTCATCATCAATTAATGAATATGCAACATTTTTGGTGAAATGAACAAAGCATTACCCGAAAAAGAAAAAAAAAAGAAAAAACTCTAATAGAAAAAAGAAGCAACTATTTATCAAAAGAAAAAAGAAAAGGGAAACCACAAAACACTTCTAAAGAGCCCATTTTTGCGGGAGGTATTAAAGACTAAATTTGAATATATTTATGTTTTGTTTGACATTTGAATTGAATTCTAACTAAATTTACTTTTTAATTCAGTTTATTTTTTTCTGAAAAATTAACAAAAATTATAACTAGTTTTTGAAAAGTCAACAAACTCTAATAGTGTGTTTGGTTCACTCTCTCAAACTCCACTTTTCAACTCAAATTTTGTCCTTTTCTTTAAAAGTCTTTGTCTTTTTCCCAAAAAGTTTTTGTCTTTTGTGAAAAGTCAACAAAATTTATTATTTTAACTTCAAAAACACAACTCAAACTAATGAACCAAACAAACCCTAATTTAAAAGTTTCATCTCTAACCGGCTAACCAAACGTAAACTTATATTAAAATTACTATAAGTTTTGAAATTTTTTGTTTGATTGGGAAAAAAAATTGGAGTAAAAAAGTTTAAAACTTGAAATATGTTCGGGAAAAAAATTAAATATAGATATTGTTTTATTTATTTTGAAATTCTATGTAATTTAAATAAAAATTATCTCATTTGAACTTAAAATAATAAAGTTATGAACTTTTAAAATTTGAGTTTATTTTAAATATATGTAAATATGAATAGTAAAAATTAGTTTTAAGTTTAAAAAAAAAAGACAAAAAAAAAAAAACATTTGGAGATCTGTTTGAGAAGGCCCATAAACACCCTTATTACTTTTTTGGGCATTTTTTTTTTTCCATATCTAATTTCCTTTCTTTGTTGCTCAGTGGTGGGATATTACTATAAATGGTATCTCCAGCTTTGATTTCACATTTTTTTTAATCTTTATGAATTAGGTGAATATCATTTTTAGTATTTGTTTGGCATAATTTTTAAAAGTTGGTTTTTCAGTATTATTAAAAAAATCTATGTGTTTAATAAATCTTTTTTTTTTCCTAACAGATTCTAAAAAATGCTTTTAGATCATGAATTATTTTACACAGATTATTCTATTGATATTGTGCAAATTTTAAATATCTTTGATACTAAAAATAAATTTTAATCTATCCATTTTATTTATCTTTATAAGAAATAACAAAATATTTTTAACTTTTATTTAAAAACAAAAATTCTTTCATTTCAAAACATAACTACCAGTGATGATAAAACAAACATATAATATTATCTATTTTATTACTATAATATTTTTGGAGAATTTAATTGTTATAATTTTAAAAAGGGTACATTTGATGATTTACGAACCACATTGTCCTTGAATTTTTTTTAAAGTAAAGAAATGTGTATTAAAATATTTTATAAATGTAAACAACTTGTGCATAAAAATATATGTTAAGTAAAAATTATATCCAGTGTAGTAATTATATGTCTTTACAATTGTTGCAGGTATAGCCTAATAGTATGACTACATTTGACTCTATTTAAAAGTGCAAAGTTTCAATCATCCTTCCCCCAACTTTCAAAAGAAAAAAAAAAAATATATATATATATATATACACGTCTTTACATAAATTTTATCCTAAATCATGCTTGTGGTATTCAAAACAATTTTGAGAAGAAATTTACCAAACACCTACTTTCTTTTTGACATAATAACTTTGAAATTACAACACAATTTTATAAAAGATTTTTCAACACAACTATGTCAAATTGGCTCTTTGGCGTGCTTGCTACAACTCTATTCTAGCCAGGTCTCGCCTTCACCGTCGTGGTGTCTTGATTGATCATTCTTGTCCGAGATGTGGTGAGGAAGCGGCAGACCCCTCTCATGCTCTTTGGTCTTATGGGAGTATTCGTTCTATATGGGAGGATTCAATACTTTGGTAGGTGCTCTGGAAATTCCCGAGGGGTCCGTTTAGTTCCCTTTGTCCTTTGGCTGCTACAAAGTGTACCAAGAAAGATCTTGACTACTTTTGTATGTTAGTGTGGTCAATTTGGCTAGATAGGAACTCATTTGTTTTGAAGGGAAGCTTACCAGTCCTAAGGAGGTGGTCTCTCATGATAGGCGTATCCTTGGAGACCATGAAGCGGCTTGGAGGCTGATTTGGTCCCTAGTACCACTATGCCGACTTCCAAAGACTCCATGGAAATCTCCAAACCTAGGGGCAAGTCAAAATTAACGTGGATGCCTCTGTTCCACATCTCTAGAAGTTTCATTGGTATCAATTAGTAGCTAGATACTAATGGGGTGGTGTTAGGAGCTATGGCCCGTTGAATGCAGGTTGTTTTTTACCCTTTTTAAGCGAATGCATGGTATAAGAGAAGGTGTGTGGTATGCTTTTTTCAAAAGATGTTCGAATTAGATCATTGAGAGGGATGCTCTGGATGTTTGTACATGTCGTCAAGAATCCGGAACGTTGATCTTTGAAAGCAAATGTCATTCAAAAATTCGCGATACCCTTGAATTATTTGGAGGTGGTAGTGTTTGCTGTGGTTCCTGTTATGAGAATTTGGTAGCCCACTTCTTAATTATTTTTGTTTTTTCTAGTACACACTCTCATATGTGGTATGATGCTTTACCCTCCTTTTTGGGTTGTTTGTAAAAGCTGATTTGCATGGTTTAAGTTAAATAAAAGCATCAAAACTAACCCTTAAAAAAAAAAAAAGCCCTTGATCCTTGATCTATGCCAGGTCAAATCATATTTGATTCCTAATTAAAAAAAAAAAAAAGCCCTTAATCCTTGATCTATGCTAGGTCAAATCATATTTGATTCCTACTATTTTAATGTCTCCCAACAAGTTCTTCCACCACGTGAGTTGGCCCAATTTTAAAATCTCAATGGAAAGAGGTTGATGAGAATCATGTATATTTCCGTAGAGATTAATTTTATAGTTTTACATTGCCATCAAATTTTTTTTTTTTGGCAGTCTTACATGTTGGGTACGATTTTTAAGAGAAAAATGTATTTGAATGTTTATTCAAAGCATAAAATGTTTGCATTTAAATTTATATTGAATTGTGTATTCAAATTAAATGTGTGTTAGGATAATTTTTGTTAGATGTAACATTTGAATAGTGTAAATGTAGAAAAAAAAATGAGTCCAATTTGCATTTTTAAACAGTGAAAATTTAGATTGGATTTCAGTTGAATCGTAGAATTGTAATTAAATAGTAAAATATTCAAAAATTTATATTCATATAACACATTTGAGTACGATAATAATTATTTTAATAACTTATCCAAACAAATCATAACTTTTTTATCGATGTATTAATCGACAGATGATAAAAATAATTAGTCTGATTTTATAAATAGATATTAATTATTCACGTTTGAAATGTCATTAGAGACCAAGATGGAAAGCTAGCATATGATCAGAGATTATAAATAGAGTTAATTATTCTGATTTTTTTCGAATCTTATATCCAACCAACTGAAGTGGTCACGATTTTATGCACAGTTTGCTATTTATTTCCTTTCCTGTCCCTCTCTCTCTCTCTCTCCTCTTTGGGGAATTTTTCCTCTCCTTCTTTCTTCTTTGTAACGGAATTGAGCAATTAGGTACGCTTTATTTATTTTTTAATAACATTTGTTTGGGTCGCGCATGAAGAGTTGGATTAGCCTTAATGGTGGTATTGTCCCCTCAAGTTTTGACATAGTACAACACTTTATGTCAAATTTAATGCTAAAATATATGAATCTTTTAAACTTTTTATTATTATTATTATTTACCAGTTCTAACTCGTGAGAACAAAGTATGAACTGAATGATTGGCCTAACTTTTCGAAGAGAAGAAAAAACACAACAACAATTATATGTTTAAATAGCTGTTTTAATTATAAGATAAGTTATTTGATTAACACGATGCATCACATTATTATATTGATGTGATACATTCATTGAATTAAAAATTTAACGTTGTATATAATCTGTAAGTATTAGTTCAATCATAATCATCTAAATATTAATTATTTACTAAACGATTGTATCATGTAAATTTAAGAACAGTTACGTCATATTTATTGAATATTTTTCGTTTGTACATCTCTAAAATGAATAAATTGCATCGCTTTTGACAACACAAACAATCTGTTGATTTGGAGTAGTCCTCATCATAATTGTGGTCCATTTTTTTCCCCCTCTTTTTGGTAGAAGGTGCCTTTTCTTTTCTTCTTGCTCGACGTATAATTGTGGTCCTTTATATTATTTTGGACACTCTTTAATTTTGTTTATTCATCTACATTTTCAAATTACTGAACTATCATACAACAAAAGAGAAGAATTTTGAACCAATTGATATTACTGAAAATGCTATTGTAAAAAGCAGTGTCAGATCTTTGATGCAATTATTTGCACATAAGCCACGCGACTAAAATTCCTTAAAAAAAAAAATTAAGCATGCGTTTGATGCACGAATTTGAATGGATGGAGTTAAAAAATGTAAAAACTTAAAATGTGTTCGTAAAAATATCATTGTTTCGTTTAATCTCGAAATTCTATATAATCTTAAAAAAAAGTTCATCCCATTTGAATTTGTACCTGCAAAGTTATAGATTTTTTAAAAATTTGAATTGAAAAGTTTTTATAGTAAATCATGAATAATCGAAACTGTTAAAAACAAGAAAAAAGAAAAAAAAAAAAAGAAGGCACTTGAGTGCAACTGATGCACCAGATATGCTATAAAAGGGGAACAAAAATTGCTTTAACACCATATTTGTTTCCACCCTTAATGGAATGATGCAATCTTAAGGGTGTTGATCCTTTTTCTTTTATTAATATAATGTGTCAGATCTTAAAAAAAAGTAAAAAAGAAAGAAAGAAAGATACGTCGGTTCTGAAATTTCAATCAAATATCTTATCGGTCAAAAGATCATGCGATATTAGACTTATAATGATGAGAATAAACTTGGACCCATTTTTTGTATAAAATAGACTATGATTTTTCATACTGTTGCTTCATTTTTGAATTTCTTACACTAATAATAATGATAAGAATGAGATGATACCATGATATTCATTGTTTCCTAACTTGCGTTTGGTTTGTCGGTTAAAGATAAAAATTTTAAATTAGAGTGGTTGACTTTTCAAAAACTAATTATCGTTTTATTGACTTTTCATAAAGACAAAAACTAAGATAAAAAGTATAGTTTAATTGGAGTTAAGTTGAAATGCCAAACGAACCCTTAGAATTTTTGTTTTGTAATGCCATGATCAATTTTCTTTCATTTACCAATATAATTTGAATTGCACAAGTAATTAACAAACAAATCACAATAATAGATAATCAGATAACTATTTTCTTTTTACTTCCAACAAAAAAGAAAAAAGTATTTTTTCATACTATACTACAATTGCATTAAAACTTGAATTAATTTTTTTTTTTACAATGTCAATTTTTTACCGTGTTTTCTATTACAAGAATTTGAATTTTTCTTAAACATATAAACGCGTTAGTATTCCAACAAAAAAAAAAGTTAGGACTTGTTTGGATTGCACTTTCATTTTTAAAATAGGAAAGTCATTTATTTTGAGGATATGAAGATATTTGTATATGTAAAAATGTTTTCTTTTTTGAAAATAAAAGAGTAAAAATTGTTTGGAAAGTTATCTTATTTTCAAAATGAAAAGAAATGTTGGGAATAATGTATTAAGGGAAAAACTCAAATTCCAAAAATGAAATGTAATATATATATATATATATATATATAATATTTGAGAATGAAAATGTCCATACTTTTCAAAATGAGAAAAAACGATAAAAAAAAATTAAAAAAAAACACGCTTATTCATTTTTACACCGATTTTGAAAATGGATAAACCAAACAAACAAGCCCTTATTTTTTTTGATAAAAAATTCGATTATCCTCTTGTTTTTTTTATTCTTCGAGGAAAAAAAAAAAAAAAAAAACTCTTTGTCTTTAGCTGAAAAAAAAGGCAAGTATGTAGTAGAGTCCTTTTTAATACCCTATCGGTAAAGCTCATTTAAAACTGTTTAAATGTAATTGAACGATTGAGATGCTGCTTGTGTATAAAATTATAATACACCTTATCACATAATAGTTTAGACTAAAAGATTATAAAAATAATTATAAAAAGAAAGAAAATAAAAAACTTCATCAGTGGAAAGTTGGGGGGAGGGCTCGGGCTCGACGTTGGTGGGTTAGGGGTGGGGGGGATGGGTGGTCCATTGCCAAAGTGGCTAGCAGGATTTGGCTGCGGCGAGCCGTCGAGGCCTCAAGGGGGTCACGATTTTGTTGGAGTTGGGGGGCGGGGGCAACTTTGCTGAAGGTCATGCGAAGGGAGTGGGGGGGTCTCGGGGAGGCCGTCAGTTGGGGGGGGGGGGAGGCTGGTAGGGTGGAGGCTGTCGGGGTGAGGGGGTCTCGGGGAGGCCGCATGTGTTGGGGGGGTCTCGAGGAGGCCGTCGGTGGGTGCGAGGTGTTTCGAGGAGGCTATTGGGGGGGGGGGGGGGGGGCTTAGGGAAGCCATCGGGGGGTGGGGGGGTCTCGGGGAGGGTCGGTGGGGAAGGGGGATGGCCTTTGGGGGTGGGGGGCGACTTTGATGGAGGTCAGGAGGGATCTTGCGAGCCGTTGGGATTTGGCCTCTGGGAGGCCGTCAGGGAGGGGGACCTTTTCTTGCTGGAGATGACCAAAGGTTTGGATCGTAGCTACCGGGATTTGCCGAGGGGGAAGTCTTCTAGGCTAGAATCCGTTTTTTTCTAATTTTTTTTTTTTATGGAAATGAATCAATTTTATTAACTATGGCCATATGTATGTGGCCTTTTGTATAATTACATAATTATATTCATACATTTTGGTCTTAATAAACTCTAAAATTGAGCTCTATTGAACTCTATAATAGTGCTCCTCAAAAGAGCTCTATCATAACAATTAAAAAAAAAAAAAAAAAAAAAAACTAACTCTTTCGTTCCCAGTGGCGAGGTTTTCTTCTTCCGACCGATCATCTTCCTCCTGCCACGTGTATATCCTTTGCATAAAAAGGTCACCATTTTGATAAGGACCTTATGCTCTATCCTCACAGCACTCTTCACCCAACTTCCCTCACAGCCCCATCCTCACGTCCCATGCCAACCATCAGTTGGCCACTGTCTCCCGATCCAACGCCCGTTCTTCACACATTTACGAGCTCCCGTCACCGCCACTTCATCCAAGAACTTTCAAAAATGGACAAACTGCCACGTGCCAAGTTCCATTTCCTGGCTCTTCTCAGGACAAAGTACAAACACACCCGAATTATTATTTAGTTTTAATATTTAAATCTCCCCTCCTTGAAAAACAAGCAAGCGAAATACGAACAGAGGAAAAGATTAAAAAAAAAAAAAGAAAGAAAGAAAAGAAAAGATAGAGAGAAAAGGGAAAAACCCGAAAAAGCCACTGAGAAAGTATCTCACACACGCGCTCGTACTCTTTCTCTCCTTTCTCTCTCTCCTTTCTCTCTCTTCGTCGTCGTCGTTTTCTGTTTGTTACCCTTCGCCGGAACCCTAATTCGATCCGACGGAAACTCGAAGGCTTCGGTAAGTGTTCTCCGCCATATTCTCCGACTTTGCTCGGTTACTTTCTCTCTTCCTGTCTCTCTTTCTCTCTCTTCCTCTTCTTGCTGTTCAATTTTTTCGTTCGCTGAAAGTTGTAAAGGACGAGGCTAACGGGCTAGGGTTTGGTTGAAGCAGTAGATGAGTGTACGATTGAGGAGCAGTTGAGAGACCTAACGGGCTGGATTTCGTCACCGGATGGAGGGGGTAGCGTCTCTAGACTTTCTTCTTCTGGTAACTGTTCATTTCCTCTTTTATTTTATTTTTCTGCGTAAAAATTTAGGGCTTTTCTGTGTAAATTAGTCCAAAGATTTCCTTCCTTTGCTTTGAAGTTTGAAAATGGTGAGTTTTACCTCATAAAGCTTTTTTTTTTTTTTTTGGGTTCTTGTTATTGCTGGAGAAGAAATGTCGGTTTTAGTTGTGTAATTTATGTTTTTTCTTATACTGATTGAGGGTTTTGAGTAAATTGATTGTAAGGGTTATATGAAATAAATTCACTTTTTCGTTTGTTCGTGTTGTTGTTTAGTTTTTTTTAATTTTTAATTTTTATTTATTGAGTTATCACTTATATGTTCAATTTACTACTGTATTAATCATGGAGATTTCCTTTATCTTGGTTACTAAAAGTTAAAAAAAAAGTGAAAGAAAGAAAGAGAATTTTTGAAATTCTGTTTGAAACTTTTGGCCCGGATTTATAGTTTCATTGGGAACTAGTGTGTACACGAATGGGTGCATTTTCCTAGTAGTTATTAGCTACTAAAGAAGCTGAATTTTGTGATTCCATATAAGTGCTAACTTGTAAGTTTTGGTACATTTCTTGGGCTGTATGATGTATACTTATTCCCGAGACAGAAACACCCAAGTTTATTTGAATCACTTAACTCGATTGCAGAGTAGTAGGTTACATGCTCAACTTAGCTGTATGAACGTTCCTCGTCCCATCCCTAAGTTCTGCCACCTTCTTTCTTCACAATCATCGTCATTTCTGTTAATTTCTTTCTTTCATTGCCATTTTCATTCATAAAATGCTTTGACTTTTGAATATGTTTGACAATCGGTCGGTTACTTAATGCCATCAAGCAGAGCATGTGTTTGTTGCATAATAATCCAGAAAGGAGTTCCATAATATAGATAGACCATATTTTAGTGGAAAACAAGAACAAGGTGTACAAGAAGTTTTTATTTCAGATGTTCTGATGATCAAATATGTCGTATTCAGCTAAATATTTTGTCTTAGCAAACCAAAAAGGGGCTCTTTGGTAATTGTTAGATGTATGCATTCTCATTTACGTTGAAATTCCATTCTTTTTTTACTTTGGCCATTTACATAAAGCTCGTGGATTCTAAAGTTTCTTCCTACCGTTCAGCTTGGAATTAACTCTTGGTCTAAGTTTATCAATTCAAAGATGCACTTTGTTATTTCCATGTAATTATTCTTTATTTCATGGTCATGGAGTTAGTGTTGATTGTAGATATAAGATCAATGATGTGTAGTTCATATCACCAGAATGGACTTGTTATTGAAAAGATATTTGAGGGTGAAATTTAAATTTACAAAGAAGAAAACGAGCAATCAATGTTTTTGTTGACCATCTTCCATATTTCAGAAGAAGAACGGTGTAAATAACAAGTAATTGATCCCTTTATTGCCTCCGCAAAGGCTTATTAACTAATGACTATGTAGTGAATAACAGTGTATTTGCATTTATATCTAGTTGCTTACTGAAATAACTTTTGGCAGGTTAAAATTTGTATACTGACCTTAATAAATTGAATGTTCATAATCCTGAATGCTTGAAAATCCGTTCTCTTGTGCTTACCCAAAAAAAAAAAAAAAAAAAGATCTGTTGGCCTGGTTCACTATGAGAGAGTAGTGGCTAAACCATGAATGTGTCTATATGTTTTAGTTTATGTGAAATACATGTGAAGTTGTTAGTAACCGGATGATATAATACTCTTATTAAAGTAGTCAAATGGTTAAGAATGGTTATATTGTATTTTTATTGTTGTTTAAGTACTTTTAGTTGCTTTAGTGTTATATCTATCTTGTGAGGTTTCATAAGTTTTGAAATCATGACGGTTTGTTAAGTTTTGAAATCATGAACACGTCATGATTGTACTTGAAAATATCTGATTGTTTCTTTGTTGCAGGAATTCACCCATGGATTATGATGACAGTGATTTTCACAGCCAAAATTTTCATCTAGCTGGAGAAGGAAGCTCTAAATTTCCTCCTGTTTTGCGACCTTATGCTATTCCCAAGTTTGATTTTGATGACAGCCATTTGAGATTTGATAGTTTAGTTGAAACTGAGGTTTTCCTTGGCATAGAGAGTAATCAAGATAACAATTGGATTGAGGATTTTTCTCGTGGAAGCAGTGGGATAGAGTTCAATTCAAGTGCAGCAGAAACTTGTTCTATTTCTAGGCGTAACAATGTTTGGTCTGAGGCCACTTCCTCTGAATCCGTTGAAATGCTATTAAAGTCTGTTGGGCAGGAAGAAATTATTGCTGCACCGTCCATCATTGAGGAATCAGATGCCTGTGATGAACTGGGTTGCCTAACAAAGCAAATGGAGCATAGTTTGAAACAAGATGGTAGCGTTCTTATTAGGACGGAGGATGTTACAAATTTAGAATCTGCATTACCACCAGATGAGACTGCTGGAAACTCCTCTGGCTTAAAGGGGGATGTGGGAGTGGACCAGCCTCATGTTGAGGATGCTTCCCAAGAACAAGGAGGTGAAAGTTTTGTTCATGGTGGTTCGCATGACCGAGATCCAAATGTTGATAGTGAAAAAGTTGACTTACATGTAAGTGAGGGGGATATCTTTGTGAATATAAAAGGTGATGATGCGAGCAAAATGGATGTTGATGAACATCTGGATGTCCAAAAACAGGAAGATTCTTTTGCTTCAAGATTACGAGCCGATAATTTAGTGACTTCTGTGCAAAATACTGTAACAAGCAGTACTGAACTTAATAATGATGTCCAGTCTCAAATTAATGTTGTCCAAGACAAAAATTCAGAAGTTCATGTGTTAAGCAAGGAAGCCAAAATGGACAGTCACAATGTGGATGTAAATATAATAGATGGTAGTCATCATTATGAAAACCCTCTCCATTCAGCCTCTCTGGTGGAAACTGTTGCAGAGATTAATGTAATTGAGGCGGAAAGAGGTAATGTTGAGGAACCTCCTAGTGAGATACAAAAAGGACATTCTGAGCTGCCTACAGTTGCCGGACGCAGTAAAGATGAATGTTCTGGAGTTCCTGTCGAGGCCAGTAAACGCGAAGATATGGTGCTATGTAAAGGCAAAGATATTGGTGGTGATCGTCCCAAAGATAATATGCTTGATATGCCACCAGAGGCCTTCCAAAGCAAAGCTCAATCTGAGAGGCCTGCAGTTGAGGCTAGCAACATAAGTTCTGAAATTCCTTCTAGTCTGGAAGCAAAGATGGATTATGTGGAGATCAGTGGCAAAGAGGATGTGGTTGAAAGCGGGCAGCAGTTAAATAGTGAGATACTAGTTCGAAATTCTGAGACTTCTTTGTCATCCATTGAGATCACTAAGATTTCTGAGGGTGAGGGTCTTGAAAGCAGCAAGAGTCATGTGGGAGATATTTCTACCTCGAATGTTACACTTTGTTCAGCTGAATTAAGTAGCGAAACAAATGTCACTGGAGCTTTAAAGGGTGTTCAAGATGCCCTTGGATCTTCCAGAGAGGATTTGAGTGCTGAGAGCCATGTTCCAACTTCCATTCAAACTGAATCCACCCAAATATGTAAGCAAGATGATGTTTCTGTCAGTGAAAAGAACACAAAGTTGTCTAGTGATCTCAGTAATATTGATGGTGATTCTCCACATAAGGGTGTTGGCTCATCATTTGATGAAAGTACAGAAAGTGAGTTGAATTTTCAACAGTAGGGGTTACTTCTGCTGGAAATGAATCAGGTATACAGTATGCTTTTAAAAACATCAAATTTAGGTGGAAAGTAAAACGCTATGTACTAATGTTCTAACTTCTTCATCACTTTTTGTAGTGTCAGATGTTGCCTTGCCGAATTCTAACTTGGCTTCTTATGAGAGTAATGAAGTTTCTTTGCCTTCTGAAAATGGTGCGAAGATAGGAGTTGATCACAGGGACAGTCAAATATCAACCGTTTCTGTTGTGGGGTCGACTCCCTTGGAAGAAAAGGAAGATGCTACAACAAAAAATTCTGGCAGATTCAATCGTATCATCCTCTATTGTATCTTCTCAAGTCCAAGCTGCTTCTAAAGCTGGAGAAGGTACTCGTTGTGATACTACTATAGAGCTCTTGGGCAAGACTGTTGATCAGTCTGTGCAAACAGCTAATGAAGTTAGTGAGGAACGTACAAATGAGGTGTGAATGTGTCTCCTGTTCTCCATGAATGTACGGTGAGAGGTGTTGATGCCACTGAAGCAGTAGCTTTTCCTGAAAGTCAAAAGAAAGCCAGTGTGGAACACGTTCTTAAGGATGCTGCAGATACTTCAGGTGTTATTATTTATGTCTTTTTATTTTTACGTTACTTTAGTCATTATTTTTTTTGTTGGGTTGGTCTTATGAGACGTTTGCGTGCCATTCTTATGATTCTATACTTGGTCTGTCATCAGATTTTTCTTTGTATCTGAATGAACTTGTGCTGTGGATTTGTGATTAGTTGCTCTATGTTTTTTACATTTTTGTAATATTTTTTATCTTATATTTTTGTGATGCAGAACCAACTACAAATAAAAACGGGATTCTCACACACGCTGAGCCAGCACCATTGGTTGAATCACTAGATAGAACTCGTCAGAAAGTCGAGGAAGGCCATAAAGATACTCTTGTATCTGAGGATAAGAGTTCTAGGGAGACTAGTGGGCCAGATGCCAAAAGTGAGTCATTTGGTATAGTTATTCATGGAAATGAGAATGAACTTTCTAAACTTTTTTCATGCTTTTATATACTGTTCTTTCTTGCTTCTTTTATTTGTTAGCGATTGTGGTACGAGGGACAGGATTACCTTGAGTCAAATTCGGTTTGTAGCATCTACTTGCATTCATTAACAGGTCCATATCCTTCTTGAGTTTGCATGGTATATTGGGAAGGATGATACTTGGTCAAGAGGTGTCTGATCTCTTCCTTTTCAGTTAACAAAATTTGGATGACATTTTGAATGCCTTTTACTCTGGCCTTCAGGTGCTTATCTAAACAGCCTGCCTGGATATGTAGTTTTGGGAAAAAGTGAAAAGAAAGCTACCTGTATTCCAAAAGTAGTGTTTGGACACAAGATTGGGTAAAGATGTAGATGGGGGGGAAATTTGTTTAATTGTTTTCTGTGCGGCCATAGTAAAGTAAAGCTTTGGATCAAATTTTTTTTATGGAAAAGTTCGTGATAAAGAAATAAAGGAGGTATCACTAGGCGGTTCTTGTGTTTAAAATTCCACCTTGTATGTTTACCATTTATCAATTAAAGTGAAAATCTGATATGTTGTAGAGTTGGTTCGTAACTTAAGGAATAGAACTGATGAAATTTGGTTGCGAGGATGATTCCCTAAGGTTTGAAGGTTAAAAGTTAGGTACTTTTGGGGGGGAAAAAAAAGGAGATAAAAATATGCATTCGGTACTTATCTAAACTCTTGCTGTATCTAACATATGGTTTGTTTGACTAGATAATGGAGCCAGTTCTGCTTATCGTAGCATACCTACTCCTAGTTCCCCCAAGCTTTCTCACGGTGTACATGGGTTGGAAGAGGGTGTGAAGGGCTCTGCAATTCAGAATTCCTCTGTTTCTAAGGTCATTGACGGTGATTCTGGAAAGGTTGCATCCAGTACTCGAGGTCCGAGAAAAAGAAGTGATGCCACCAAGGGGGGGAAAATAGCGAATTTTAATGTCAGCTCACCCGGAGAATCATCGAAAAGAGATGCAGGAAAGAACTTGCCAGCGTTCCCTGCTAGCCCAGCTGCTAGAGTAACCATCAAACCTTTTCTTTTTGTTGCTATTTTTTTTTACTAGATTGCTAATGTTACCTCTGTTATGCTTTTTATCACTTGCATTTCTTTGCTCCTTTTTTTTTCCTTCCCTTGGAGACTATGGCAATAGTTGTTCCCATACGTGTTAATTTGAATGGAAATTTGAGAGGATTTAAATGAAGTGTCTACAAATTCTTACATGATATTATTTTTGTTTTATGAAGATTGCAGAGGGATCTCCTTCAATTTCTCTCGTGGGCCAAAGGGACCCTAAGAATGCTCAAGATATTTCTCAGGCAACTCCGCAAGTCTCTGACGTGGAAATTCCACGTGGTCGCCCTAAAGGTACTCCAGAGCGTAAATCCAGGCGATCAGCTGTCAAGGCAACAGGCAAAGATAATGCAAAGAAAGGAAGTAATTTGAAAGAAATAACTCCTGCAAAGCAAGTAGAAAGAGGGGAAAAACCAAGCAATGTCTCCCCAGCTCCATCTGGGATTTTCCATGTTATGCAAACAAATGAGATGCAGCAATATGGAAATGTTGAAGGCAACACCAATAATAAACCATTCTTTCTTGTTGCTGCACCAACATCCAGTCTGCCAGATTTGAATACTTCGGCTTCACCTTCTACTATTTTCAACAGCCGTTTACAGACCTTCAACAAGTGCAATTGCGTGCCCAGATCTTTGTATATGGTGCTTTGATGTGAGTCCTTTCTCTTGCTCGTTCTAATATTAGTAGATATTCCATGAATTGGTGACATAACACATAAAGTCATGGAGTGCACTATTCTATTACATGTGAACTTTAGAGAGGGCTGTTGAACCTCAGCTCAAACAGAAGTATCAAAAAAAAAAAAAAAGTGAGAGAGAAAAGCTGGCACCTGATATTGGAATGTTCTAAAATACGAACTGTGAAGTGAGGAAGGAGAGTGGAACCAGGTCAAGGAAAATATTGTTGGTAAATTACGGTGTGAATTTGGTTGAGTGGTTTTTTTTTTGGGTCGGTTTCTTGTTTGATAGCTGAAAAAAGGATGCACAACAATATAGTGGGTGTTAATAGAAAGCTTTACTGGTCGTTTGTATGATCATGTTCTTTTTTGTGAGAATTAGAGAAAATAATAGATAAATTTCTTATAGAGTTTAATTTAGCTTTCGTGATGCCAATGAGCTGTTTAAAGTTGCTTTGGAGAAATTAGAAAACTCACTGGAATTTTCAGTGCCTTTTTTATGTGGAAATTGGCTGGAAAGGAACAAGAAGACTTTACGGTTTGATGTGAAAATTTGCAGTTATGTCTTTGTTTCTTGCTTAAAAGATATATGCTCCAGACGGAAGGAAATTGTGGATCTTTTACCTTCTTTATGCTAAAAATGTGCAACAAACTATTTTCTTTTCCCATTTTTTTTGGGGTGTGTTAATTAATTTTTCTTTCTCCTGCAGTCAAGGGACAGTACCTGAAGAAGCGTATATGCTGTCTGCATTTGGGGAATCTGGTTCGTCTTTTCTTTTCTATATTAAAATATGTATTCTTAACTTGCCTTATTCCTTTTTTTACTTGTTGCACAAGAATAGTGATCTTATTCCATTGCGTGCCCATAGATGATGGAAGGGGCATGTGGGGGAGCGCCTGGCAAGCGAGTGTTGAGAGGCTACAAAGTCAGAAGTTTAATGTTATTAATCCGGAAACACCTTTGCAACCGCGCCATACCCCTGCTGGTGCTAGAAATATTGACCAAGTTAGCAAACAGAGTGCTTCTCAAACTCAGAGTAAAGGTTTATCCACACCAGTTGGGCGATCAAGCACCAAAGGTTCTCAGACCATTGTAAGCGCCATGATACCTCTTTCGTCTCCGCTTTGGAGTATCCCTACACCAGTTGGTGATGGCATGCAGTCTGCTGTCATGCCAAGAAGTTCGGTTATGGACTATCAGCAGGCACTTACCCCCCCAGTGCATCCTTTTCAAACACCACCTATAAGGAACCTTCTTGGACATAACGCTTCATGGATGTCTCAGGCCACATTTCGTGGTCCCTGGGTTGCTTCTCCACAACCTTCTTTACCAGAGGCCAGTACACGTTTTACAGCATTTCCTAATACGGAACGTGTTCAATTGATTCCTGTAAAGGAAACAACTGTGCCTCATTCCTCTGGAACAAAGCATGTCTCATCCAGCCCGATGATTCAAACTGGAGCTCCAGCCAGTGTTTTCACCACTGCTGCTCCTGTGTTTGATTTGAAAAAGGTGACGTCATCGCCTGGGCAGCATTCTTCTGATAGTAAGCCTAGAAAAAGAAAAAAGAATCAAGGTTCAGAGGAAATTGGCCCTGTTATTTTGCAGTCTCAATCCAAACCGGAAGCAGGTTTGGCACCAGCAATATCTAGTAGTCTGCCTCCTTCGGTTGCCATCACAAACCCTACTTCTTTTGTGTCTCAAGGTATATCAGAGAAATTGCTCTCGTCTGTACTTCCTGCACCTTCTTTTGATGCTCTTAGAAAAGCAGACCATGACGTAGTGCAGAAGGCTATTTTGTCGGAGGATACTCTTGGTAAAATTAAGGAGGCTAGTAAACAGGCGGAGGATGCAGCTGCTCTTGCTGCTGCAGCTGTTGGTCACAGCCACGAATTATGGAATCAGTTGGAGCAGCGGAAAAATTCTGGATTGGTACCTGATGTTGAAGCTAAATTAGCTTCTGCTGCTGCAGCAGTAGCAGCAGCTGCTGCTGTTGCAAAGGCTGCTGCTGCTGCTGCCAATGTCGCCGCAAATGCTGCATTGCAAGCAAAAATGATGGCTGATGAAGCATTTCTTTCAAATAGCTTTCAAAATCCCAGTCAAAGTAACATAATTTCGTTTTCCGAAAGGGTGAATGTATTGGGAAAGGCTACTCCTGCATCTATTTTGAGGGGGGAAGATGGAGCGAACAGTTCAAGTTCAATATTAATTGCTGCGAGAGAGGCTGCTAGGAGAAACGTGGAAGCTGCGTCTGCTGCTTCAAGGCAAGCTGAAAATATGGATGCTATTGTAAAAGCTGCTGAGTTGGCTGCAGAAGCTGTATCACAAGCTGGGAAAATTGTTGCTATGGGTGATGTTTTGCCTTTGAATGAGTTAATAGAAGCTGGTCCTCAGGGATATTGGAGAGCACCTCAATTATCCTTTGAGCAGGTTGCAAAATCAACTGAAATTACTAGAGATAAATCAAAAGGGGGAGGTGTAGACGGTTGTAAATTCTCATGCTGATAATTCAAAAAATGGAAGGTCGGGTAAGAAAGAAAACACAAACTACTGTCACTGAGAAGTCATCTATTTCAAGAGAGGTGGCCAAGGAATCAATAGTGGAGCATTTGAGGGTCGATGGAATCGCAGGTTCTGTTGTAACCAGTGAGAAGGAAGCGAGAGGACCGAAAGGTCGCAAAGTTTCTGATTTGACCAAAAATATTGTTGTTGTTCTTGAGCCTGGGACTATAACAGAATCATCTTCCATTAATGTTGGAAATGAAGTTGAAATGACGGGACAAGCCCCAAAAGAAAACAGCATCAAGGAAGGTTCCAAAGTTGAGGTATGTGAGGTTTTTTTCGGATAAAATATTGATCAGTTTTAATTAGGTTAACCAACTTAATAGGAATAAATAGTATTTCTTCAAGGTTTTGGTTTTGTTTTGTTTTGTTTTTTGTTTTGTTTTTGTTTTGTTTTGTTTTTGTTTTCACAGTAATCTGCTGTTTACATGGGTGCTTTCTACTTTTGATAGAACTTGTGTAGATTTTTTATTTTATGGTGTTTCCATTTAGTATGATTTTATAGGTTTGAAGGTTAGTTTTAACGTAGCTATTTTACTCAGGTTTTAAAGATGGCGATGGATTTAAAGCAGCCTGGTACATGGCAAATGTTCTGAGTTTGGATGATGGGAGAGCTTGTGTATCTTACACAGAGATTGGGCAGGATGAAGGTGAAAATAAACCAATTACTTATTTCCTATGCAGATTTTGTTTTTTCTTTTGTCCTCTGAAGTGAGAGAGTTTCCTCCAAATTTTTTATAACAAGATTGCAGTGTAGTGCTTGTTGTCATTGTAATTTCATGCACAGTTGCTTATGGTAACTTCTAGATGCCTTCGTTTAATATAGGCCTAGCACAGTTAAAAGAATGGGTAGCAATTGCGGGTGAAGGTGCTGACCGACCCAAAATTCGTATTGCCCGCCCTGTTACTGCAATGCGATATGAAGGCACGAGGAAAAGGCGCAGAGCAGCTATGGGGGACTATAATTGGTCTGTTGGAGATAGAGTTGATGCATGGATGACAAATAGGTATGAGTATGTATGTTTTTGTACGATGTCCTGATGCATGGAAGAGCAACCCTTAGGGAGAGTTAGAATTTGATTTTTTCATGTTCATGTTCATGTTCATGTTTATTTTCATTTTATTCTCCTATAATATCTTGAAGATCCTAATTTACTACAACTTTTTGAGCCTTTAAATAAACTTCTGTTGGAGCCCCAGAAAATAATAAAACCTTTCTGCTTTCTTACGCCAGTGCGAGTCATATTCTATGTTGAACTTTTACTCATAGGTCTCGGGGTTGAAACCTTAGTTTGGTATGGTTATGCAGTTGAAATACCAGCATGTATCGACCACGACTTCTTTATTTTCCTTGTCAGACCTTTAATCTTGAGCATGTTCTGCTTTTTTAGATCGGTATCAAAAGGTTTGGATTCAGTTTTTTGCTATCTCTACCTAATTCACTCTCATGGTTGATGTTTCTGGTCTTTAAAGCTGGTGGGAAGGAGTTGTTTCCGAAAAGAACAATAAGGATGAAACATCAGTAACAGTCAATTTTCCTGGTATGTTTATTCTCTTCCTTGTTTTTAGTTATTTTCTCTTCTTTGCTTTTGGAGATAAAGTGATTTCTACCGTATAATGTCTATTTCTTTTGTTTCCTCATGAATTATTCTCTGTTTATCGAACTTGCAGCTCAAGGTGAAACATCTCTTGTCAAAGCATGGCATCTTCGGCCTTCTCTCATTTGGAAGGATGGAGAATGGGTTGAATGCTCAAACTTGCGGAATGATTCCTCTTCACATGAAGTATAAATCTTGCATGTGGTTATGCTTGCTTTTTATTTGGACTTGAACCTTTTTCGTCGTGCACTGAACTTACTTTCTTCAGGTTAATATTCCGCAGGAAAAGCGTCTAAGGTTAGGCAGTCCAGCTATTGAAACCAAAGGGAAGGATGAGACAGGAAAAAGCACTGACAACTTAGATGCAGGGAAACATGGACAATCAAGATTATTGGATTTTGCTGTGAACGAAAAGACATTTAATATTGGTAAGAGCACTAGAAATGTTAACAAGCCTGATGCAACCAGAACGGTTCGAACGGGTTTGCAGAAGCAGGGGTCAGGAGTGATTTTTGGTGTTCCTAAACCGGGAAAGAAGAGAAAATTTGTGGAAGTTAGCAAATATAATGCAGCAGATCAGAGCAATAAGAACAACGACGCTAATGATTCGCTTAAATATTTGAAGTACATGACGCCACAAGGACCAGGATCCCGTGGACTGAAGAATGAACCCAAGGAAAAACGGGTTGCTGAATCAAAGCTTAAAGGTCTCAAGTCTGGGAAGCAGCCAAGCATTTCAGGTAGAACTGTTCTGCAGAGGGAGAACTTATCGACAGATGCGATTTCCACTTCTGGAGATAGCACCATCGGAGACCATGCAGGAAAGGTGAAGGATTCTTTTAGCCATATTGATAATTTGTCTGGAAAGCAAAACGTGGTGGAAACTGTGTCCTTTTCTGGCTCTGTGGGAGCTACGGAAACCCCTTTTGTCTTTTCTTCATTGGCTCCGACGTTAGATGGTCCATCAAAGAAAATTTCTTCGTCAACTGCTAAATCTGAGCGGGCAAATAAAGGAAAACTTGCACCTGCTGGTGGAAAGTTGGGTAAAATTGAGGAGAACAAAGTTTTTGATGGCAACACTGCTAAATCAACATCTGATGTTGTTGAGCCCCGAAGATCTAATCGCAGAATTCAGCCAACGTCTAGGGTAAGTGTTTAATCTTTTTCTCTAATGTATTTGATGTTATTTGTATCATGTTCTTCCAATTATTTGACCTAGGATTTCTTGATATTCCATTCTTTCTTTTTAACCGTTGTATTGATATTCTATACTGCCTCGGTATTTTGAGCCTGATTTGTCTTTTCCGACACAGCTATTAGAAGGATTACAAAGCTCATTGATCATTCCAAAGTTTCCTTCCGTTTCACATGACAAGGGTCACAGAGGTCAAAATAAAAATACTTCTAGAGGTTAGATCTTGTTTCTATAGATATTTTGCCTTCTTCTTCTTTTTTTTTTCCTTCTGTTTGTTTGTTGATTGTTACTTGAATAACGAATGAATTTCTTGCACATCGACCTTTTCTGGTTCTTGTGCATGCCTCCGATTGCCATCGAGTGTGGAACTGACTGCTTGGTTGTGGCAGGGAACAACCATGGTTGAGAGAGCTCTTGCACTGATGGTTCGAGTCCGAGGATTATCGGTTAGTGGATGACCAGAGAACCTAGCGTAGTTTTATGTGCATATTTATGGTTAGGGGATAAAACTAGGAAAAGAGTTTCCTCTTTCCCTGGTTTTAGCCACTCATAATAACAATCTAGTCGGTAGATGTTTATATTGATTTTAGTTTTTAAAGGTACAATTTTCTTAGGCCTTACCGTACTAGCTTTGTCTATGGAAATCCTTCCATGTAGTTGGCTTGTGGATTGCAGAGGTGCTTTTCAGATGATTCACAAACTGTTGCTGCTTAATCCCTTATGAGAAATTGTCTCACGCGTTGTTTTTCTCTATCCACCTATCCCGCGAGAGCACGTGCGCTCACAAAATAATTTAAAAATCAAAATTTAATTTATATTGGATTCCTATTCAAGTTTCTCCCTTGATCTTTTTTTCAGTCAGTGTGGGCTAACATATTGTCTTGGCTGTTTTTGCAAGGTATAGAAAATCATATATTACCCCAAACACGCAAAACAGATCTGTTGTTAAATTGACTTTTCTAATGCCAAAATGCAAATGCTGTAGATTCTCGAACCATTTTGTTCGTTTGTTTGATTGATTTAGCAGATTTTGAACTCTTGGCCTATGATCTGTGATTCAGTGCTCCCAAAGTTCAATCTTTAAAGCAACTTTTATTGGGGGAAAAAAAAAAAAAAAATCTTATTACAACTTTAACTCAAGAACTAAGTACACCGTGTGACAAATTTTTGTCACATTTTGTGGTGAGCGCAGACTTTGCAATGTAGAGAATTCCAAGATTGGTGATAGTTCTACGTTTTAAACGATTTGTGAACTATTATATATTTATATATTTATATGTGTGTTATATTTATTGGAAAAATCGTGACGGGAAAAAGTAATAAATGGCATTTTTATTGTAAATAATTGAAGTAAACAGTAAATTTTAAAAATATTTAGAGTAAATAATAGATAAATAATTTTTATTTATTAGAAGTAAATAATTTATTTATTAAGAATAAATTTTATTCCAAAGATGTTATATATTTTACATATTTTAAAACCTTTCAAATTCACATCGTTTAGTTTCATAAAAATACGATTTATTTCATTTTCGAAACCGGGTCGACAAATTATCGGAGCACTAGACGAAAGTGATTATTATTGTTTCAAGTTTGTCTGATTTGAATGTTGCAAGTTGTCTAACACTAATTTATGCCTCAGCGACTGCACTGAAAGACAATGTGAACGTGCAGCTCAAGAAAAGAACATTTCTACTCGATTTTTCTTACCTCGAGCATGGCACTAAGATTCTTTGCATTTTTACCCTGCTGGTTTTCTTACGACCAATATAACTCCAATGATTCAAGACAAGAATTAATAAGAACTTTTATTCTCTCCAACAAAAAGGGTACAAGAGCTTTTTAACAAATTTATTGCTCAAACTCACATGCAGTACACAAACAACTATTTTTCTTGCGTTATATTTATAATTGCGTATCTAAATCACAACTTAAAATAAGCAACTTAACACCGCATATAATATTAGCCATAACAAGATTTATTATTATTCATCATTTTCATTGTGGCTAAGTGCACACCCACACACACACACATAATATATATATATATAAACTATATATTATAGATAACTTATAAGGACTCACCTCCATGCACTTCTTTCTCACGCCAACTTCTCCAAACCCCTTGAAACCCTTAACCTGAGGTCTCCGATTCGGATGTTTTTTCGCTTTTGGAGGCTTCCTTATTCTTCTTTCCCTTCCTTCCCCTCTTTTTCTCAGCCTTAGACTCCTTATCTGGATGAACAAAATCGGAGATCTCCACATGGACGCCGGGGTCATTGGTGTTGTAGCTCCTCCCATCATGATCGAGTTGTTGACTGCTTGGAAGTTGCTGTTGACGTAGGTCCTCAAGGCGTCCGAGTCTCCTAGCACCGGTTGGTCCCCGCAGAGCCCGAGGGCTTCTCGTCGAGCTCACCACGGAGGGTGGCCCCAGTGTTCGTGCCGGCTAGGGTTACGATCCTCGTGCCATTGTCATCCTCGTCAAAATCTTCTTGGCCAGCTTGGACGGAGCCTAGCTTGTGAATGTTGGTCAGGCGATGAGTTATGGTCGAGACCATGTCTCGGACTTCGCGGTTGAGGTGCTTCTGCCTCTCTCCCTCGGAGGACGATCCGCTCGGCTTGACTGAATCGCCGACCGTCATGTTTTCGGGCTAAAAATTTAAAGAAGGAAGAAAAATGGGACAATAGAGAAGTTTGGTTTTGTGTTTTGCAATGGAATGGATGAAAAAGAAGAGATAATATAAGGAGTTGAGGGAATAAAAGTGATGCCTTATTGGACAATCCAAGGATACAATAAGTATGTTTGGAGCTAAAGATGTTTAAAAAAAAAAGAAAAAAGAAAAAAAAAAAGAAACAAGAGATTCTGAGCAAGTAGACAAAAGAGGAAAAGTGAGGAGGAATCGCTTGACGATGTGTTCAACTTGGTACAACGCTTTTTGTGTTTCGTACGCTGCTTCATGTCATTCCTCCCATATATCACTTGACGTAACGTATATTATTTATTAATCATATGATTTAAATTTAATATTTTTTAAATGATATTACCTTTATATACTAATATTCTAAAAAATAACTACATAGTTCAATTAAGTATTACAAGTTTCTAAATATAAAGTTAGAAGTATCTAATGTATGTGTTACCGTATAAAATACATATATATATATATATATATATATGCATGAGACTGAATTATCCTTAACTTGGAATTAATAATAGTTGATGCAACTTTTCTTCTAGTCATGTGCTGTAGAAAGAGCGGATATCACAATGCTAATTGGCTAAAAATCTTTATGGAAGCACTAAATGGATGCATCAATATCAAATTTTAATTAGTTTAGAGCATCTTTAATGAAGTGTTAAATGGGTATCAATGTCAAATATTATTGATTACTTAGAGCGTCTTTAATGGAACGCTAAATGGATACATCGATATCAAATTTTAACAATTTAGTGACATTGAATGGTTGCCTTGTCTTTTTTAACCTTCATTATTGAGTAAATTGCATTGTTATATCCTAATCTTTTTGTTTTTGTTTTATTTATTTATTTTTTTGCATAACAAACCAAAATTTTTAATTTTGATATATTGCACCTTGAACTTTCGTTAACTAACAAGTGTTATCAAATTGGACTTTTTTTTTTATACGAGATTCACACGTTATCTGATTTGAAAAATGATGAGTTTTTCCCTTTATGTGCAAATCTCATGCTTCAAACTGTCAATTTTGATAGCGCGTGCCTATTAATTATTGAACTTCAAATTGATATTGATTTTAAAGTTCAGAGTGCAATTTCATTTGAAGTTTAGAGTACCAAAATGATTTTCTCACCTTTTTTCATACTTTTTTTTTAAATTAATTTTTAGTTATGATTTATACATTTATGTGCATTTTCGGTTTTTCCTCTCTCTTTATATAGACATTTTCGAACTTTCTTGTATGATTGTATCATTACTTGAATTTTATTTTTCTGTAAAAAAAATATTATATTAGGAACATTTATTATAATACTATCTTTTTATGTCAATTTATATGAAATAAATTGTCATTTTTTTAATAGATATATTTAATTATTGACTGATGTAATATTCTTTTTCACACCTATCAATAATTTATTTATCTCCTTTAAAAAAAATTTATTTATCACGTCAGTTGGTATAAAAAAATTCGGATTATAGGATGTTTCTAGAACTATTTAAAAAAAAAAAAAGATAACAATATACTTTTTAGAGGATTTATGTGGATTGTTTATTCTTGATTAAAAAAGATACACTTATTTAGGGGAAATTGGAAACACATTTTTTGATTTTATTCGTGGCTATCACGTATTGATAGCTGAGAGGCCAAGAAGTGACGTTCCTTTCCTTATTTATTTATTTTGGCTAAAGAGTGACGTTATCCTTCATTCCTTTGTCAAAAAAAAAAAAAAAAAAATTTACATTAATTTTCTATTTTTTTATTATTTGCATAGAATTTGATATAAATTCTAATTGAAAAAGAAAAGAAAAGAAAAAAAAAACAATTTGGTTAAATTTCAGCCTCTTGTAAAAGGAGTAGGTAACATCATTCAACCACTTATTAAGCACATTGACCAGCCCCTTTGATAACAACAAACTTTTTCATTATTTTTTTAATAGCTTCAAGCGTCAACAAATAAGTGAAAAAAACTTTTAAAATAACATAATAATAATAATAAATAATAATAACAACAATAACAACCAACGCTTTCATTAAAATTTCGAGAATTTTCACCTTTGAAAACTTGACAAGATATATAATGTTTGAAACTCACTTAGCTGTACTATTGATAAGATTACTTACAAAACTCCTTTTATCTTTTTTAAAAGATGAAAGTAATAATCGTTAGGTCTTTTATTTTACATAATGAGTAGAAATTATTATTTAATGATTTGATTGAGTAATTATTCAACAATCGAATTTATGATTACAGTAATTATATAACCAGCGTTATAAATTTTTTAGTCTATACATTCATATATGAAAGTTAAAGAAATTAATATAATAATTAAAAAACAATTCTTATCCGTAAAGTTAGGACCTTAAAAAGATATGTAATATTGTCTAAATACTAGGCAAGTAAAACGGTGTCTAAAATTGTGTGGACATATATTGGTAGTTGGTTGGGCAGTTCTTTGGTCACGGGTTGCTTCAATCCATCGCAAATAAAAGCAAACACTAATTATTACTAATTGCTAATACTAATTACTATCACTAATTAATTAACTATTATTCAACAAAAAATTAATTAACCAAACCCTTAGAGAAAACAACAAAACAATTCTTTGCTTTGCCCCCCAACGAAGAAAAAAAAAAAAAAAAAAACTGTAAATGATATATTTTCTTGTACCCATTTTCAAAGAAACTCTTACCAAATTCAATCAGAGTCCAAAATAAACTCACAAAAAACAAGAAAAAAAGAAAAAAAAAGGGGAAAAAAAAAAAAAAAAAAAAAAACCCCAAATTCCATTTCTGAAACGTGAAATCTGTTTCTTGATTTTTGCCAGTACTTCTACTATCCTTTTTTTTTTTTTTTTCCGGTTCTTATGGGTTAATGAAAACACCAAATTAAAGCTACATTACTGTACAGAAAAGCTTTCCTTCCCTTGTTCAGGTACTTTTCTTTGAACCCAAACACATCTTTTTTTTTTTTAATTTATTTTTAACCTTGCTTTATTTGGGTATTTGCAAAACTCGAAAATATAGGATTTTCTTTTCTTTTCTCTTTTTTTTTTTTTTTTTTTTTTCTTTTTTTTAGAGTAATTGGAATTTGGAAAAAACAAGTAACCCTCTCTGCACTCAAATCTTCTCCTCCAAACTTTTTTTTTGTTTTTTTTAGTTTTTTTTCTCCCACACCTTGAATTTGAAGAGCTGAGAATTCAAAGAGGAAAACATATACAAATAAAATGGACATATAATATTTTTTTATAGTTTATTACAGAGAATTGAGATGCCGAATGGCGGTGAAGATTTGGAGAGGCAAGGCAATTCGAGTGTGAGTGAATTGAGCGAGGTTAATTATCAGGGACAAGTGACCATTGTTGTTTCTGAGGGAACAGACTCCATTGCAAACTTGTCTTCAAAAGATGTCTCTTTACCTAAAAAAGGCTTCTTGTCAAGAACTAACAGTTCTGATGAAGAATGCAGGTAAAACCCAGTTCTAACTTTGGCACAAATTTTATGGATCAAAAGTTACATTTTCAACTTTTTTTGTTGTTAGAGACAAATTTTGAGATTATTTTGCATGTTTGAGCTTAGGATCCAAATGGGTTTTGTTTTTTTGTGCTCCTGATTTGGTTTGGAACTGAGAATTGTTATCAGAGAATAATAGAAACCATTTGGAATTTTTAGTTTACCTTGGATTTGGCATTCATCTTATTGGAATTTGGAACGACATAGAAGTAAGGTGTAAAGTGCGCTATATTACTGAAATGATAAAAGTGAATGTAGTTTCTTCTCTCAGGTAATTCTGACAAGATGGTCAGAAAAGCATATTTGACTAGTTGAACTTCAGTATGTTGCAGTCTTATGGCCGGTTTTTTTCTGATCGTATCGTGTAGATAATATTATTAGAAAAAAGCATACGTACAGTTAAAATTTGAGTCACTTTTATCATGTGAGATTCAATGAGAAAAATTTAATTGTCCAAATCTGTATCAACCAATATCGTAGATGTTATGTTAATAATATCTGCGATATTTTTTCCTTTAGCTTTTATTTGATAATGTTGTAAGTTTTCATTGAGATTTTTAATATCCTAGATAAATTGCAGATTTATTGGAAATTTTTTTAATCAAATGATAAGATCAAATAAGTCTTAAAGTATACGTGCAATCTTGATTCGAATAATAAAAAAGCATTAGATTTGACTTGTACTGTATGGTGACTGTAAGTTTCCACCAAGACTATATTAGAAAAGCGAATGCGATAAATTGGTTGATCCTTGAAGCTATAGTCATAGAGTGAGAATATATGAACTATGCATTTGTTTTCTTTTGAGATATTTGTCACATCTCCACTTTGTGCTTTATTAATTTTGACCACATATAAAAAGTAAAACCAATATGCGTACATTGCCTTTCCTTTCTTTTCCGTTCCCTTTTGTTTGCCATGAACTGGGTATGTTTATTGATGCTTCAAGTTTAAATGGAACTAGAACCTTTATATGAGATGTGTTGTTCCTCAGAGTTTGTCAGCAGGAAAAAGAAGAATTACTCATCGATCTTGGATGCCACTGTCGGGCGCCCTTGCGAGGGCTCACCGATCATGCATAGACACTTGGTTTCGTTCGAGAGGATCAAACAAATGCGAGATATGCCAGTAATTCATTCACTCAAATCTGTTATCTTCCAAATTATTTCAGTTATGAAGCTACATGCTGTAAATCTTAATTAACATTTCATGCAGAGAGGTAGCTACAAATGTTTCACCGCCAGAGTCGCAACCAATTGTATGTCCTTCATAACTTTTGGTGCAAAGACTTTATAAGGTTCTGAAATTCATATGTTGATACATGCACAAAGTCAGCTATATATCATGTTGATCATGGAGAAGTGTTCTTTTCTCCTTCACATTGTCTTAGACCGTCTGATCATTTCTGAACTGGAAAATTTAACCATCTAAGACAAAATTAGAGGGAAAAAAAAAAAGGAGGCTAAAATTAATCACTTACTAGTAATCAAGTATTATGAAGGAAACATGAGAAATGCGTTCTTAGAGTTAACTCTTTATTTAAAAGAATATTTGATCATCTCACTTGCACGTAGAGTTTTGATTCTGTAATATATTCATTGGAGCAGACAAATTATTGGGTTTGGAGGATTGACCAAACCGCTCAATCACAGAATCGTGAAAGGGTAAGGAAGTTTGCTCGTTGATCAGCTAGGATCGTCTCATATTCATTTAAATGGTATTTAACTCTGTGATTTTGCATGCAATGATCTATGAAACAGGGGTGTTTCAGCCCAATTTGGGTGGTATTTCTATCCTTGTTGGCGGCTTGTTGCTGGACGTCCTTATATCAATCACTCTTGGTGTCGCTGCCCCCAATTAACATTATCATCGGTATGCTTGTTTTAATCTAGTGGGATTTTTGCCAAACGACCAATGCACTCGATGATCTTAAATGGTACAATGTGTGGGAAACAATTGTGCAGGTGTTATCGTGGTGCTTGGTCTTGGAACCGCCCTACGACTTGCCTTGGAGTTCTGTCACGAGTGGAGCATGAGGAGAGTTGTGCAAAGGGTAGAAACAAATGTCAATCTTGGTTACCATCCCCCTCTATAGGTAAACCTGCACATAATTAGATGTTAAACTTAAAAGCACTTCTTTTTGTTGTAAGTGTGTATTTCTTCGCTTACATGTATGGGGCACAATTCACAGTTTCCCCAAGACTACACTTTCTGTCAACTTGAAACAACTGATTCGATCAATGAATTGGAAGTTTATTTATGATTAGGACTCCACATCTTGTCTTTGGTTGTTATGTGATCATCCACAAACATGCTGTACTTCGTCTTGGAGAATCAACATTGCTCGGAATTACTCATAACAGAAGCAATTTTGCATAATTACTTGTTTAATTAGTGGAGCTCTTTGGTAATATTTTGCACCATAAGCTCGTATGAAATAATGATTTTTTCTCCGAAAAAAAGGGTGATTGGTGGTGAAGAGTGTCTTCACGCCCCTCGTCCAGCGCCATTAGAAGAAGGATCCTGACCCTGCTCGCATAAAATAACTGTTTACGTGTATGCAAACTCTGAGGCATTCAAAGATAATTATATAGGTGTTGTTTTGATGAAATGACTTAATGTTACAAGGATTTAGGAAATCCTATTGTGGTGGGCCTTTTTACTACGTATGCTGAGACAAAACGGTGTGGCACACAAAGGAAAAAAGCAATCCCAATTAAAATCTGAAGAGAGAACAAGAGTATTCGTGCCTTTTTCTTTTGCTCTATTAGTTATTTATTCCCCACCCAGGATATAGAAAAAAAAAAAAAAAAGAGTAGGTGATTACTTATTTAATTTTTAATTTTTTTGGGGAAGGAGGAGATGGATTAGGTCGTTAGGATATGCATAAGATTTAGCTTGTTATCTATGATGTGTGTGATTTCTTCTTCTTTCTTTCTTCTGATTGGTGTTTAGCGGATGTGAGATGTTTTTAATGTATTGAGTCATGAACTTTAGTTTTAAAGGCTAGTAAAATTGTGTGATCTCTTTCTTTCTTTCTTCTCGACTGGTGTTTGGCGGTTGTGAGATGTTCTTAATGTATCGAGTCATGAACTTCAGTGTCAGAGGCTAGTAAAATTGTGTGATTTCTTTCACCTCTTTCTTTCTCTCGACTGGTGTTTAGTGGGTATGAGATGTTTTTAATGTATTGAGTCATGAATTTCAGTTTCAAATGACAGTAAAATTGTGTGATTTCTTTCTTTCTTTCTTCTTGATTAGTGTTTAGCGGGTGTGAGATATTGGGTGCGAGTCAATCTCGGCGGACAATTTATTAACTTCATTTGACATTGGGATATCTATGCCTTCGTAATAAAGTTGTCTCGATACGACATCCTCTTTTGTATTGATACATTAGTAGTGCAATAATTGATGGTTGGATGACGTGGTGAGACTGATATGGATTCCAAGCTTCTACGGCTTGGTTGATAAATTTGTGTTTGGCAGGCAAGAGTGGAAAGTGGAAATGAATTGGAATGGAGTCATTTGAAGGGTTTGGGAAAGTGGAAAGTGGAAACCGCAGCTTTTGCTTTTTCTGTGATGGCGATTGAATAACGTGCTAGGAGAATATATATTTACAGTGCACTATTACTATATTGGACTAAAAACAATAGCTTTCTCTTTTCACGTAAGTGTTCAGTCGGTGGCGTATTATTTTTTGTGACCTTACTTTTCTACGCTTTTTACACACTTCATCCATCCTTCTTCATTGCTCTCTTTCAAGTTCCACTGCCCATATACATTTATATAAATATATATATAATATATCTATTTTTCATCAATCAGGAGATTAGCACAACTTGGGAAGAATGCGGCACAACCCGCTAGAGAAAGAGACAGAGAGAGATATAGAACTCTTCATCCAATGGTACCATATATAGATTATTGTGTGTGTGTATATTTTAGGATTGATTTTAAGGTCGTTACCATTCTGATAATATAATTTTTTTTTTGTTTTAAATTTATGTAACTATTAACTAATTTATTAGTAATGTTATATAAATTTATGGTAACATGTTGCATTTTAATACTTTTACTATAAGTGACCTATATCTAAAAAAATTATTAAACATCAATGAGATAGTGTTGTTATATGATATTAAACTGATATTAAATTTGTGAGACCGTACGGTCATCGGACTTAAAAATTCACCTATATTTGAGTAAGATTTGTTAAATGATAATTTAAGAAGTGAAATTAGCATATTGATTTTTTAAAGTTTTATTTTTGAGTGTTTAGTAAGATAGAGAGCATGTCGAAATTATTTTGTTTAAGTTTGTAAAGAATAATAATTACTAAATAGACATTTTTTCATTAAGTTATTTTACAGAAACACTCGGACATTTTTGGATTTGTAAAACCACAACCACCTAAACGATACTTTTTAGATGGTACTTTTTTTCCCCCTTCTAAACAAAATAGAGTACTTCTATTTGCCTCCATTATTGAGGTTTATATATGTTAACTAAAAATTTTTTTGATTAAAAATGAAATTACATAGTATTTTGTATTTTCTTTTTTAAAAAGCAATCATGATAATTGTGCCTTTTGCATGCTCTTTGAATATTATATATAATTCTTAAATTACTACTATTATATTTCAATGAAAGGACCTATAGGCTATAGCGGTGCATAGACCGTATTGCACAATAGGCGTTCCAGTAGCACGCGAGTGAATGCTTTTAAGACTCTAGTATTTTATGGAGCTTTTTTCTTTTTCTTTTTTAATGGAGGTTTGTCCTAGAGCCAAAAAAAAAAAAAAAAAGTGTTTTACCCAAAAAAAAAAATGAAAAAAAAAGTGATTCAGTAGCAAGTCTTGTTGGTTTTTGGGAATGAGAATAAATAAATAACATTATGGGGCAGAACAAAATTCCCTTGTTAACTTTTTCCTTTTTCTGCTGGATTGAACTATCAAATTTTGATTAACCATGTTCATGTTGTTTACTCTTACGCAATGTTATAATTCTATAATATTTAACGTGCAATTCCGAAGTAGTTAGAACGTCATAGATGGTGGCAAATGCTCTTATATTAAAAAAAAAAAATTAGTGTAACATCAATTCTGATTTTAAATTTTTTTAATACCAGTTCATGTAATAATAAATTATTATCTTTTCATAAGTAAATACAGTCTTTTCGAGATCAACAATCTATTTCACTTTCGACACTTGTGTTTTCTTATTGAAGGTTTTTGCTTATATAAAACACTAACAGATTGCCTTTTATTTATCATTTCTCCTAAAAGAACAAAGAAAAAAAAAACATTGTTATTTTTTGGAGCCAATTACCTCTTATTTGAAAATTTTTATTATCACATAATTTTTAATTTAGAATTTTCATCTTATAGGATATTCTTCTCTTATTATTACATCACTTTCTTAAAACAAAAATTATGGAAAAACGTATAAAAACTCCCACTCCAAGGAATGGATTTTGTGTTGTTCTTGTTGTTTGTTAAAAAAAAAAAAAAAAAAAACTATGAGATTCAAATACTACATTTTATAATAAAATCATTTATAAATTATCGTTAAATTATATTTATAATCATAATTTTGTTATTTTTCATTAGTAAACAAACACAAACAAGAAAACAATCACTTGGTTTTTTTTTTTTTTTTTCCAATAAAGATAAAGAAATGTCTAGAAAGGTGATGATTGATATTAGCACTTTTTGTTTCCTAAATGTCATTAACCAGGGCTTTTAGATATTAATAAGAATATTCATTAAATACCTTATGATTCAAGTGTATCATCTGATAAGAAACGGCGTCACTTTAATCTCACTTAAATATTAACGGTATCACTTGGTTGTTTGGTCGAGGGAAGGACGTGAGAGTGCAGAAAACAGTGAACACAGAGTAGTGCTACAGCGGGCTCAGCAGTTGCCAAAAAAAAAAAAAACAGAAAACTAAAAATAGTAAATAAATAAATAAATAAGAAGTAAAAAAGAATAGTCAATAGTGGAAGGGAGGCTCAAAAGCAAGCAACGGGGTCGCAATATTGCAGGAGAAAACTTGCAGGAGAAGGAAACGGGTTATAATACCGCACGTACGAGCTACAGTAACACAAAACAACCACCAATCAACTTCCAACAACAGCAAAACGGATTAAAAAAAAGTCCACGGTCCACACACCGCTTCCTTCCAAACTGACAAAATTTTTTAAAAAAAAGATTAAAATTAAAAAAATAATAATAATAAAAAGAAAAAAACAGACACACACACACACGCACACACAACAACATAATCTCACACAGAGAGAGACACTCATGCAGGCACAGCGACAAACGATCAATCAACCAAGTGACTTAATCTGAAAGGATTTTTATTAAAGTCTCTGAAACTCCCAGAAAAGAAAAAAAAAAAAAAATTTGGAAAGAGAAAAAGAGAGAGAAAAGGTGGACAGAGAGAGAGGAGAGAGAAGGAAGAAAAGGAATTTTGGAGGGTGAGTAATCGGAGAAGAAGATGGGAACGGTGTCGTTGGAGTCGCTGCCGTTAGGGTTCCGGTTCCGGCCGACGGACGAGGAGCTGATTGACCACTACCTCAGGCTTAAGATCAACGGCCGTAACGCCGAAGTCCGCGTTATCCCCGAGATCGACGTCTGCAAATGGGAGCCCTGGGATTTGCCTGGTATGTTTTCTCTTCTCTCCTCTCCTCTGCTATTTTCTTTTCTGTTTCACTTCAGTCTTCGTAATCGCTTATATATATATGCACAACATATATATATATATATGTATGTATGGATTCGCTTGATTTTGGTTATTAGTATTCTAATGGCGAATTTGAAGATGTGTGATTCTTTTGAATGGTTAGGTTAGGTTTCTTTTTTTTTTTTTTTCCTTTACTTTATTCCTTAGCTGAAACGATTTGCGAATTATTCTTCTGCGCACATCACTCGCGAGATTCCCTATAATCTAGGTTATTATCGTATCTTCTTAAAAAATTTGGAGCTACTAGGTTTTTTTTTTTTTTTTTTCCTCTCTCTCTCCTGAAAAGTAACAGAGTGTGAGTATCGAGCTCTGTTAGGTTTTAGCTCTTAGTTAATTACAATTTCTTCTTCCTAACTTTTCAGAAAATTAGGAGAAAAATTAAAATTTTTTGGATGATGAAGTTTGGGGTTTATGACGTTTAAATGTTAAACCAGAAGGGAGAAAGAAAAATGACAGTGACATTAAAATCTTTGAAGAAAGATGATGATTTTGGGGATTGTTTGATTTGCAGCGTTCGGTGATAAAGACGGATGATCCAGAGTGGTTCTTCTTCTGTCCACGGGACCGGAAGTACCCAAATGGTCAGCGTTCGAACCGGGCCACAGATGCCGGCTATTGGAAAGCAACGGGCAAGGATCGGACGATCAGGTCTCGCGGCTACAGGTCAGATTCCAATCCCAATGGCTTGATTGGTATGAAGAAAACCCTTGTCTTCTACAGAGGGCGCGCTCCCAAGGGCGAGCGCACCCATTGGATCATGCACGAGTATCGCCCCATGATAAAGGACCTTGATGGAACTGGCCCTGGTCAGGTAATCACAATTCTAAGCTCGTTTCTTTCTTTATTGCCATTGATATTTTCTTGTTTTACTGCTTGGTTTTTCCTGCTCGTCTATATTAGCTCATTGTTGTTCAATTTTATTCATTTCTTTGTAGAGCTTTCAGAGCCTAAATAATTATAGGTTTTTGTAAGTGTGGCAGCAAGCGCCACTTGTTCGTCGCTAACGGATTTGATATTCAAACCTGTCTCATTGACGAGGAGAAGAGGGCGATTGTGCCCTGCCCAGAAAGTCCGTACCAGAACTATCTGGTTGTATCCGTTTTGGCAAGGATGAAATTTTTTAGCTGATCGATGGTCATCAGTTGTGTAATTTCTATGGGTTCATGGTTAATGCGTATGGTATTTTCTTCTTAAAGTTTGTGTAATTGTGAATTCAAGCTTTACTTTTTCCTTTGCTAATAGATTTTGGAGAAGAGTGTTATATTAGTTTTGGCCATGGCGAGATTTTGAAGCTGTTTTATGATTGTTGGCTTTATAATTGCTGTATGTTCACAGCTAATGTTATCATGTCTTTGTGTGCATTTTTATCCAATTTAATGCCTTTAGTTTCCACATGGTGCAGGAACCATTTGTTCTGTGTCGCTTATTCCGAAAGTCAGAGGAGAAATCGGATGCTCCCAAGTTTGATGAGGCAAACCAAAGTGGATCACCTCCCACTTTAACCAAGTCTTCTCCTGATGACGCCTCGTCGGATCTGCTTCAAGAAACTGCAATGTCAGATATGCCGGTTGGAGAGGAGCCAGAAGTTATATACAGGTGGTCACCAGAGAATTTGGACACCATGACCCCTAGTGCTCCGGGACCTGTTGAAAGTGTCTCCAATAGTAATATGGCCTCCGACGCGGAAGATATTCATGCAACAGATCATGATACTCCTAAAGGGGTAAGATGATTTGCAGCAGTGTTGTGACATCATTCTATACACTATAATTATGAAAACTGAACTAACAATGTTTTTCTTATTAACAGGTGCCAGTGCCCATGCAGATGGAAGAAAATTTAAAATTGTATGACTCTAACTATGAGCAAATTGATTTTACACCTTTATCACCGTTGCAGCCGCAGATGGACTTGGGGCCACCACCACTTTCTGTTAGTTCACCTTATGATTTTGGCAGTAGTGATATCACCGGATTTAATTTTGTGGACGGCACTGGTGAACAAGAAATATCTATCTCAGACTTGTTGGATGAATTCCTCCAGAACCCTGATGAGAGTTCATGCGGAGAGTCAATTAATCAGAAGAAATTGGTCATGGAGAAGGATGGCCATTTGTCTAATTTGACGCAATCGTTGCAGAATGTACCACCAGGAAGCTCATTCAATGTTCCATACAGCTACGTGGATCCTCAAACGATCGAGGTAGGTGTAAAAAGATATTCCCTAGTTACTAGTAAGCCACCATGATTTGTACTTTCTCGTAACAATTTTGTCACTTGTGGCTTTCTAAAAGATTTCACAATTTTACACACTTAAACCTTTTTCGTACGGTTGACTTATAGTTTGTTGGATGATAATCTCCACTTTTCATTGTGTGGTAGCATGGCATGGATGCCAAAGAAGTGTTGGAGATTCAACCTCTATCTGGACCTTCTCGAGCTGAAACCCCATATGCAAACCAAGAACTTAAAATGGGATACATGGGTCAACCTGGTTATAATATGGCTGGACAAGATTCTGTTCCTATTGAATATTTTATAGATTTATTCGTGCCAAGTCGAATAATTTATCAGACTCGACGAATATGAACGTTCCAGCTAACTACTATGGTCAAAACGGCGAAACTGGAATTAAGATTAGGTCTCGTCGCCTCAACCGCTACTTTCTGATAATTTTAGAAGTCAAGGCAATGCTCCGAGAAGACTTCGTTTACTGACGGATATATCACCTGGGTCAGCTGCAAGTGACAATGTCAGAGATTCAAACAAGAGCTATGAAGAAGAAGAGTACAGTCATCTACTACTGGGGTAGGTTCATTAGGTGAAGCTATTCTTAGGGATTATGATAATATCGATTTAGCACAGTTTGACTCTGTCAATTGTCCCCTGCAGGCCAGCGAGGCTACGGAGCAGAGTTCCACTGTTGATGGGCAGGAGAAAGAGCATTCTAGTGGTCATCTTGCTGCTGGGACTGGAATCAAGATTAGGACCCGTCAACCTCAATTGCGATTGGTTTCAAACAGTCTCCTACCAGAAGGCAGTGCTCCAAGAAGAATCCGCTTACAGATGGATACCGAGCCTCGATCATTTGACAATGACGACGTCAAAGATTCAAACCAAAAGAAAGAGGAAAATGAAGAGGAAGATGAGGATGATCTGCAATCTGCTGTAACAGAGGTAAGGATTACTAGGTGATGCAAAGCTAGGATCTCTAGTGAAATTAATCGTCAAATACCCACTCTGATTTATTCACATAATTTTGCACATCAGGACTCTCTGGAAGATATGGACAACAGCGAAACAGATGATGAAACAGAAGATGAAGCAGTGTCGTCTTCTACCGAGGTATAATCATCAGTTAATTCCAGTCCCAATTTGGATAGTTACATCATTATACTGATCATATTGTCTATAATGTTCTTCTTAAGACCCCAGAAGCAACAAAGCCGAGTCCTTTCCTTGATGGACTGGATAAAGAGAGTCATCTTTTGAAGTCCGACACAATCAAGGAAATTGCTGAAGAATCCTCCATAGAACTGACGGATGAAAGCAGGGACCATTCTGAAGAATCCTCTACAGAGCTGACTGAACCAAAGCTAAGGTTTAGAGCAAAAAGGAACCACATGTTGCACAGTTCGATAGGCCCATCGGAGTCATCGGAGACAGTTGTTCATCCACATCGTGGCCCTTCATTATTTATCTCGTTAGGGGTTTCTGCGCTGTAATTCTGTTCTTGGTTTCCATTGGCTTATTTAGAGCTCTTGATCTTGGTGTTGTTTAAGTATAGGAGGTTTGTTGTAGCGTATGTTTCTCTTTTCTTCTTGGACAGGTTAATGTTTGTAAATTTCACTACGGCGCATGTATTGAATCAGATAATTTTTGTAGCACAACATCTAAAGTATTCTCTCACCTCTCTCTCTCAGAAAATATGGACTTATTACGAGCATAGCATTTTTTTTTCCCTTTAAAAAGCGATCATTGGTACGATATTATTTCCCGTCCTCTTCGTTTTCGTTTATTGTAGAAATTTAAAGGCCGGCATTAGACTAAAAAGATTTCAAGATACGTTCAGTTTCACCTATACCATTGCAAGTCCGGTCTTACTAGTAACGAACCTCGAATCCACATTCCAAAGGAGGGGGGGGGGGGGAACACAAAACAAAAAACAAAACAAAAAAACAAAACATAACAAGCATTCGTGCCCATGGTTTGTTCAATTCGTACACGTTGAATTTTCCTCCATTGTCGGTGCATTAATTGGTATAGAAATTGTCACATTAATTAAGCCATTGGAATATTTATTAATAATAACATGTCCCACTTGGATTCTTTTTTTTTTTTTTTAATGTCCCACTTGGATTTTATTTTTGTGTTTTCGTGTAAATTTTTTTTCTTTTTCCTTTTTTTTTTTTGGCAGTTTTTGTCGCTTCGAGTTTTTAAGGATATGGTTCTCATTATTGTAAGGATATTTACTTGTAGCATCTCTGTACCATAGCGACATCACTATCCATCTAATGCTAATAATTATATCAATACTAAGATTTTTCAGGTGATGTTAAAGGCTTTTTTTGTTAAGAGAGAGAAAAAAAAAAAAAAAGAAGAAGAGAAGAAGAAGAAGATACTCCTTTCTTCAAATTTTTCGAACTAACATTAATATGAAGATCTACTGATATCATAGTTGGAATGGTAATTTATTCAAGTTAAAAATCTTTATTGTCGCAAATCAAGTTCCATACTAATTTCAGTGGATATTGTGTATCAAAAGTGCACTTTCATTATCACAAGTGAGATGATAAAAAATTGAACCAGAATAACTTAATACTACAACATATGATCATTTAAAAATATTGTATAAAAAAAATAATAAAAATCTTAATCATCTAAAAACGGTGGGCAAGTCACGGAAATAGAATGGGGAAGCCGTTTCTTTAAACTAGAGAAGCAATTGCCGGCGCCTCCTGTTTGCTTGTGTGTGTCTGTTTGTTTTGTTTTTTCTGTCCTTTTTTTTTTTTTTTTTTTGGGTCTTATACATTGTGAATTTTTAACAAAACAGTTGACCTAGACTTTAGCCTGAGGATTGTGACAAAAAAAAAAAAAAAAAAAGAAGAAGAAGAAGAAAAGAAGAAGATAAAGATTCGGACTTCCTTTGTTCAAACTTCAGATATGCATGCTTGATAACAAAAGAAATAATTAAGGTTTATTTTAAAATCCCATTTTAAAATATATTTATTTTTTAATAATATTATATATATATATATCTATTTTTTAATAAATATATATAGTACTTATTTTACTTTTTATTATAATTGACCATTTTATTTTTATTAAGATTCTTTTATTTTATTTTTTTAATTTTAATGATAATTATTTTTTGTTGATAAATATAAATTATCTTTAATAAATCAAAATTAGTTATAAACATCAAAGTAATTATAATTAATATAAAATATTTACTATAAAAATGATGGTTTATATTAAATAATAAGCACAACACAAATATTAACAATAAAGATTGATGAATATTCATACTTTTCATATAAAAAACCAGTAAATTCTTCATGAAAAAACCTATTCGTTTATGTAATCCACCATAAATCAAATTATTATCATTTATGTCTTAACCAAATAAATTGAAGAATAACACAATAAATGGAATCAAATTTTTCATGAAAAAAATATTGTATTTATATAAATTAGTATAAATGAAATCAACATATATTTATGATAAAAGACATATTTATTATAGGAAATATTTTTTTTGAGTTTTTTCTTTTTCTTTATTTAGCTTTTTCTCATTAATGTGAGCTTTGATTTTGAGAAAATATTATCTTTTTTGGTTCATTATGAATATTTACACATTCTTTACAATAAATCGAAAAAAAATTCAAAATTTTCTTTTGTATCAATTATTTTGCAATTTCATTAAATCAACTTTAACCTTATTTGGTAAACATCTTAAATTCTTTTTTTTTTTTTTTGTTTCCTTTTTTGTAATTTCTTTAATTGTTATTTCTCCATTCTTTATGAAGGGTAAAATTATCTTTATAATTACTCTTTTAGACGTTTATGTAGATAAAAATAAAATGGATATATTTTAAATCAATACCTCCAATTTGGACATCTATGTAAATAACCCTAAAAAAAATTACAGTTTTGTTTTTTATTTGCTAAGCGGGGGAGGATATTGGTGTCATCCCACTTTTCATATTATTGTCTATAACAGAAATTTTTGATGCTCATGCAATCAATAGAATAAAAAAAACTTGATCTAATTCTACTACCAGAATGATGCATCTAATTTACACAAATCATCATGACTCCTATACCATACAAAATATTGAGACAACAAGATGTTTTATTATTATTATTATTATTAAATTAAGGTTGTTGAATATCAAATTTAAGGGCATCATAAAAGGAGAAAAGTGAAGGGTATCATTATTGATGTCTTAAAAAATATATCGATTTCGATGATGAAAAGAATAATAGATTAAACATAACCGTGAAACGTTAATATTATAAGTAGAAGTGAAATTATCATACTAAACCTATAGGTACTAATGTTATGCAACAACTATCGTCCATTTGGATTCGAATCCTGCAGCCTCCCATAAGGTCCCCGTTCAAGCTTTGACTGTTGATGTTTTGGGTTGGTAAGTGTAGGTGGCAAGTCCTGGATGGATAACTGAGATAAACTAACCTAAGATCTTGATTGTTTCTTTGGTGCTTCCGGGACTGTAACTTTCCGAAAGAGGATGGAGGGTGGGATGGGGACTATCTGATCCCTGTTTCTGCCATTAAAAAAAAAAATGCAATGCAACATTGAAACTTGGTAATTGAAGAAAAGATACAAATAAGCTAATTTCTGCTACCGGGTTCAAGCTTAACGTATATATAGATTTTTATAGTCAAGATATAAACTAGAATCTATCCAAAATGTTATTTTCAGCCTTTTTTTTTTTTTTTGTGAATTTTGACTATATATATATATATTATATATATATATTACCCTTTCACGTAGATAAAAATGGGAATTCTACTGTGTAGTATGAGGAAAAATATCCAGCTATAAAAGACTGCTTTTTAAGCGTTATTAATTATGCATTTTTTTTGAAAATTTCATCAGATTTTACATAGCTTAGAAAACTCTAATAGAATTCCCCACCTAATAGAAAGTTCTCAGCAAATAATAATAATAATGATTATGATAATGATAATAATAATTTGTGGAGTTTAACGAAATAAGCTAGCTTTAGTATTTGGGGCCAAAGTGGCAAAGGCCAGTTACGTTTTGCCAGCACCCGACCGTAGTAGGCCAGATACTTCTTTTCCAAATATAATAATAATGATGACTATAAAGTTCAAAGTACTGTATTAAAACAATTTCTTTTTTATTAATTTAAAATTCTCTATCTAATTTGTCTTTATTGCTTTCAGTTCACTTAATCTATTGATAGGGTGCCGAGTTGATGTTCTTGGCTCCAAAAATAAATAAGGAGTTTTCTTTTTAATAAAAGTCTTCTTGATATTCATGAAGTGTCATTTGGATAAAGAGTGTTGATTCAATCAATTCTCAGATAAATGGTGCTGGCTTTTATTAGTATTCAGATATTGAATGATGATTTCAAGCAATATTAATATTATGTTTAGTAAAGGTGGAAAGTGAAATGAAAGAAAGAGTTGAGGAATTTTTAATGAAAAAATAAAATTTTCAAATTGTTTGGTAGAAGTGATTTAACACTTCATCCTCCTAAGCTTTATGTCAAAATAGAAACAAAATATTGTAATTTATAAAATATGGAACTTTAAACTTCAAGATGTTTCGATTAATATGTACGAAAAAAATTTAACACTTCATCCTCCTAAGATTTAAGCAAAATAGGGGCAAAAATATTGTAATTTATAAAATAATGAACTTTAAACTTCAAGATGTTTCGATGAATATATACGAAAAGATATAGAAAATTTAAGAAAAAAATATCATCCTTTTTTTAATATAAAAATCTTTTATTTATAATTAATTTTTCGTTTTATTACTATGGTCCTTCTACAAAAAATAGTTGAGATATTAAAAAATATCAAGAGTATTTTCATCCTTTCAAATTCCAAAACAATTTAATTCTTAATTTATTTGATTCAGATAAAACTCTCTAAAATTGTATTTACTCTCACATCAATCAACATAGATAAAATTAAAAATATCAATATTATTTTCATCCTTACGCCAAATTCCAAAACAATTCAATTCTTAATTTATTTTGATTCGGATAAAACTCTCTGAAATTACATTTACTCTCACATCAATCAACATGAATAAAATCAAAAGAAAAAAAAAAGGTGGGTTGGAAGACATGGACGGGGACCAGGGTAGAAGATAAGGATGGAGGAGCAGCCAAGAAAATGATTGAAATCTTTGTACTTTCCACCCCTTTCTCTCTTCCTTTCATTTTCGAATAAGAAAAAGGATAATTTTTTTAAATAAAATATGAAAAAAATACTTTATTTAAGTTATAACTCCGAATTACTTTTAAAAAATTAAGATAAGATTTAGAAACTTTAGAGACTGTGCTATATAAGTTATTATAATTTTTCAACAGTTTTTTATAATTGTGATTAATTTTACATAATATAATATGAATTTTTAACTATAAATTCTGATAATTAAGACCGTTGAAAATTTAATCATGTGATTAAATAAAAATACTTACTCATAAATAAAAAATATAATTACACGTAAATTCTGTTATTCGACATCTCAATTTTGTCGAAATAAAACGGCCGTCCCTTTAAAGCCGTTGAATCGAAAAAATGAACTATTTCAATGAAAAAGAAGGTTTACTATCTCTCTCTCCTCACTCCAAATTTACTGAACAATAACGGCCGCTCTTTAGGACCATTGAATCAAAAACGAACGCAGCTGATGAAAAAGAAGAAGTTTTGTTTTAACTTTTCATATTATGATACAACCTCTCTCCCTCAGTCTCTCTCTCTATTGAGTTCGACAGTGCCAAATAACATAGCTATTTTATAATTATTACAGTAAATTTTTCCTTACTTAAAAAGGTTGAAAATTATATCAAAACACATATTACCACATTTTTTTTAATTTGATATAATTTTAATTTATTAGAATATTTATCTTGACCTATCAAAGAATTTTTTGGGAAAAAAATACAAGAACAGAATTTAAAAAAAAAGGAAAAGAAAAAGAAAATGGTAAGATAAATCTAAATACTGAACGAGTCACCTGAGGAGACGTCCACGTGGACGGCGATCATTCAACCTCACACCATCAAAAACAAATCCAGACCATAAATTAATATATAATTATTAATTCTACTGTTCTGTAACCATATTATATCGTCATCGTCCTCATCCATTGAAGAACAAACCAGAACCCAAAAAAAAAGCCCACAGCTTTTCTATTTCCATTTCCCCAGCATCACGATTAACACATTTCTCATCCCTTCCATATATTTATTCATATATATATATATATATATATCTGTATCTCCAAATTTCATTTGTGATAAATTATATATTCTAGAGAGAGAGAGATTTTAGAGAGAAAATGATACTGGTGGCAAGTGTGGCGGAGCTGATGGAGGAGTACACGGCGTTGCTGGCTAGGGTTTTGGAGCATTTGTTCAGTACGGCGCCGTTTCCGAGCCGGGTTCGTTTACTCATCCTCCGGAACCTTCCCTTCGCTTCTAACACTCCTCGTCCTGCTTTGATTCGAAATCCAGCCTCTGCTTGAAAAAAAAAAAAAAAAAAAACTTTTTTTTTTTTCCCTTTTGTAGTGAGATTTTGGGAATGTTGTTGTAATTTTAGATTTTTTTTCCTTATTTATTGTGTTGCGGGATTTGTCTTTTGTTGTAACATATCTAATAAAAATGGAGACTTTTTCTTCTTGTGGTTTTTTCTTTTGGTCTTTGCGCTGTAATTTTTTTGTTTTTGTTTTGTTTTTCCTTTAGATTGAGATGAAGGTTGTAAGGAAAAATAAATTAGTCTTGTAAAATTACTACCATTTCTGCTTTATAGAATGATGAATTGAATTGGAAAATTTTGTAGTTAGCTCAAGTAAACATAATTCGAATTGTCTTATATTATGTGTGTGTGTGTGTGTGTGTGTGTGAGTTTAATTTTATTTGGAAATCATCTTGTGTACGGCAGCCGCACGTCCGGCGCAAATTGGGATACAACCCAGAGAGAAGACAATCGTCGGCTGCCCAAGCCGGAGGCTCATCGGTGCTCGTGGCGATCGTCGCCAGAGACAAGCATAGAGACACTTATACCGCTTACCCACATAGCCGGCGTTCGACCCACTGCCGCCACCCTCAGAGCTCTCCCCAACCTCCCTTCTCCTCCACAAGAGATGTGGAAGAAGAAGCAGACGGCAGCGGCAAAAAAAAAAAAGAAAAAACATCGTCAAAAGGTTCTGAGCAGAACATGATTTCTCGCGCGTTTTAGTAATTTCCGGCGACACTCACCTCTCTTGGGTTGTATGCCATCACAACATAGCTCTCTCTCTCTCTCCCTCTCCCTCTCATCGGTGCCGTCCATTTTGCATCCGACGGTCACGGATGAAGTGCCGCACATACACCACTGCCGTATGGATGAGCCCATATATTTTATATTATTTATTTTCCTCAAGATAACATTCCCAATTGGGTTTGTGTTTGGTGTAAGATTTCTTGTTTTAAGGTTTTTCTGTCTAAAATTAACTGCGAATTCCGGAATGGAGATTTAGTTCTAAAAAACAATAATAAAAAGGGCATATACATTGTACTACCACCTTCTAGATCTCTCTCCTGAAGTGACTGTGGATATGGTAGAGTGTAGGTATATAGACATTATTCACCTGTGCGTTTCTTTTTTAATAATTTTTTCTTCTCCACCATTTGTTTCTTTTAGTTCATTATTTATGATTGATGACAAAGAGGGTTGAGGGTGGGTTGGCCTTTGATGTACACGAAGCGGCGACGTTTTGGAACCTTTTAGAAGGAATAAGAGAGGTCAAACATCGTTGATCCGAACTAATTGAACTGGATCCTGATTCAAAATTATGATTTTCATATGATATATCAATTACGTAATTTGAATCCGGATCAATTTACTCTTCAGTCAATTATTCAATATTCTTTTTATCAAATAATCATTCTAGTCGCGTTTTTTTCTGTCTGTCACAAAAAAAGAATGATAATAAAATGTTTGATAAGTTCAACGTATTACTAATATGATATTTTAAGTTTTAAGGTAAAGTGATACAACACATATTCTACAATATTAAAATTGAGATTATCCCCTAATTTTTTTTATTATTTTCGTTTTTTAATCTTTTAAAGAGATAAAAACGAGCATTATCTCGTTTGTTCTTCACTTTTTTGTTTGCACTAATCCAGCTACTTGTTTACGCTACTTGTATTGATAATGTTAGGTTTGAAAGCGATGTCATGGGATGTTTTGTCTTTAATGAACTTTATAGGCTAATAATAATTGTCCTTTGAAAAAAAATCCACATCTCTAAACTATAATTCTAGTTATTCTAGTTTTAGTTTTTTAATTAAATATCATCTCTAAACTATTATTATAGTTCTACTAGTCTTAGTCTTTTAATTAAATAAATATTAAAGATAAAAAAATCTGAACAACTATTAAAAGACGATAAAAAATGTAAACATCTCTATTTGAATGGTTTTTTTTTTTTTTTTTTTTTTTAATATTCTCTTCAAATTATGCTTTGAAGTTGAAGCAGTTTCAACCGAAATGCAAATAATTCAAATTATCACTTGAACTTTTGAATTTTAAAATAATTAATCTTTTTATAAAGTGTCGTTCTGAAGTCATTATAATATTAACGAAAATACTATTTCGTTCACATTTTCTAAACTTGTGAACATAAGCTTGTTTGAAGGACAAATATTTAAATTTCAATTAATGCATCACATGTCCCAAAACCATTTTTATTCAGCTTTTGATTCAAGCTTTAAAAACCTTCATTGATTAGGGCAAGTTATCGAATAAAAATTCAAATGGAAACTTATCAAGGCAAAAGCGGCTAATATCCTTTTTGAAAATTACAACAATCTCAAGCTTTGGTATTTGGTTTGATTTGGCTACTTTCTTCTTCTTCTTCTTCTTAAAATGAATCACTTATCTAGTGGTTTCATCCTTTAGTCTCTAATTGTCACGTGGCAACCACGTCACATGTCACATGGCGATCCTTCAATCACTGCATAGCATTTTTTTTTTAATTTTTGTTTTGCTTTTCTTGTCTATTTCGCGCATGTTTGTCAAGTAGTTCACTAAAAAAACTGAAAAATTCTTCACATGGCCTCGGCTTCCTCCATATGGTTAGTTGCTCTCTTTCCTTCTGGTTTCTTCCCCCGCGCATTATGAGGTGTCTTATTTTTTAACTAAAATTATGGGGATTTTTTTTTTTTTTACTACTATTTTTGCTGGAATTTTTCTTGTTTTCATTTAGGCCTCAGCTTGGGCTTGCTTATTTCTTCATGGTCATGGCATTTAGTAGACTGGAAGGAGTCCAGGTTCTGTAATATTGGATTAGTCATTTCTTTAGTTTGCTCTGTAGCTGAGCAGGCTTCCCAAAATGGTAGTCCTGTTGGTTCATTATCTAAGAAATGGATTGAGTTGGATAAGATTGGGCTTGGCTCGAAACTTGGTTGGTAGACGCTAACATTTTCAAGTACAAAACTTGCCTCTTAATTACAAAACTGTACCCACTTTAGAGAGTCTCACAGAAAGTGAGGACTTTAAGTAACATATAAGTATTCATAAATTCTCTGTCAATCAATAATTATTTGAAGTTGTAATTTAATGGGATCTATTTATAGATCTATTTGATTCTTCTCCTGAAGGCCCTTGTAATCGTATGGAAATGTGTATTTTTTTTATCAAAAATATATAAATAAATAAGTAAAAGTACAAAAGACTAAAGTCAATTTTGCCTTACGACAAGGATAAAATAGAACGAATTGACGGGAGAAAGCAAAAAAAGGACCATTTCTTTAGCAATTTTCAATGCACAAAGCATGTTAATATTGTGTCTATCATGTTATGGTGCCTAAGTTAAAAATACCACGTATGACATTATTGTGTTGTAGTATATATTATCGTAAAAAGGAAAAACAAAAAACAAAAAGATGAACTCTCGTGTGACCTTGTCAAAATCGATTTTTTTTAAAACATAAAATAGTAAATAAATTGAAGAAAGCAAATAAAAATGCAAGAATTTCAACGTAATATTAGAGTTGCATCCTTGCAGTGTTAAGGGTAAGTGCACATTAAACAAAGAAAGCAAATAATGGGTTACAATCATGAGATAAATACAAGTAATTTTTTTTCTTTTTTAATTATGTAGAATGATTCCTAGCTTGTATTTATCCTTGATTGAACTAATGTTGGAGATTATATTTGTTTTCAGTTTGAAATTGAATGTTGGAAACTTGGGGAGAACATGTTAAAAGTACTAACCTAATTTTATATTACTGATAGCAATAAAATCGTAGAAGAAAAATAACAGAACACACGAATTTTTATACAGGTTCGTCTCAATATGAGACTACGTCATGTTTCAGCCGCTACAGTAATTTCCTATGATGATCAAAAGTTTATGTGAAATTCTTAAAATACCCTTAATAGAACATTCTCGTAGTTCTCTAGCATTTAGGGTCCAATTGGGGACGTCTGGAGATGGTATTTTGGTGATTGGGTTGGAAATATGTGTTTAGGGGGAAAGACTTTGTAAAAATTATGTGATAATAGCAAATAGTGTAAAAATTTGAAATGTGTCGGTAAAAAAATAACAAAATGGATTTTGTCTTGTTCGTCTCATTTGACATAAGAATTATCTAATTCTAATTTAAAATGAGAAAATTATATACTTTTAAAGATTTTGAGTTTTCTGAAAATAAAAAGAGAGAGTTTAATTTAGAGTTAGAAATTTTGGATCCAGTTGACAGTTTACTGTTTGAAAATGTTGCTCTAAAGGGCTCTTAAATGGCCTTTTCTCCAACTCTCCCATTCCAACTCAGCATCATCTTTGATCTGAATGACTTTGAAGCATACCGTCAACAAGACAAGTGGAAGGAAAGAGATGATCAACTAGATATTAATAAATAGTGTTAATATAAAACGATTTTTCATCCTTAAAATTTCTTTTGTATAATAATATCTTCTCTCCTTCAAAACTAATAGTTCTTTAGGAAACACTTTCAATATATCATAAATCTCAATACATTACGGTATGCGTTTGGTATGTCGTGTATTCATCATAATACAAACTATTGATATATTTACTTTTTTTTAAATCTATTTTTACCAATCACATTATATATTTATGTCTTTTTCACCAATACACATTAAAATGATTATTTAAATATAAACTATGAAGCTTAGAGGAGAATAAGTGAAATTTGAGACTTTTAAAAATATTGACTTCTATTTTAAAATGTCAACCTGTTAAGTGTTTTTACGATACGGGACTTGCCCACTCGTTTGAGCTGGTTGGGCTTTGATATCATGAAGATTAGAGAGAAGAAGAGAAATTAGAGACTTCTAAGGAGCTAGACTTCCATCTTAAAAAGTCAACATGTTAAGTGAACTGACCTAATACACTTATATATATATATATATATATCTATCTATTATTGTTGTTGTGTTTTTACAATGTGAGACTCTAGTTTTTTTTACCCTTAATACAAACAATCCAAACACACATTACATTTAGATACAATGTAAAAGAAGACATTCAAACACATATTATATTTTACATGTTACATTAAATATGATACAAAATGAATGTCTTTCAAACATACCATAATTTTTTCTAAGTTCATGTGAATATCCAATCATTTTGTTTTGCCATCAAACACTACATGAAGACCGCATGTGTTGTTTGTGAACACGGCTTTCTTGTTCAATTTCAATGGTGCAGTATTGATGTCAAGATACAATGAAGAAGTATGTTGGTTGTATAATTTGAGGGGTGAAATTATCATTTTTGTATGTTGTGATGGTTGGAACTCTTTTCTTTCTATTTTATGGCAATTTTTAAAATTTAAAAATTGAAAATTAAAAGCAAATGTCTTCCTTGACGGGCCCTGTGGCGGGCCCACAAGCCGCTGATGAGTGCTCGGCGAAGATCTCTAGTTTTCGAAGTACAAACATTTCTGATACTTTCCGAGTCATTGTCCACTATATAGTGGGCTCCTTATACATTCACGAGCACAAAGAATGTTTGTTTGAGGAGCCTCACTCAACTTTGATTGTGAAATTTGAAATTTTAGTCCCCATTCTTCTCAACAAAGGCAACTTTTTTACTAGCAAAAAAAAAAAAAAAAAAAAAAGGGGCAACTTTTTTGAATTTTTGTTTTTTTATTCATTTTTCAACCTATCTTTGCTTTGATGGGGTTTTCCAGCTATTTGGAGAATTAGGATGGTGAAAAGTTTACTATCCCAATTTTATGGCACTCTATTTTTTCAAAATTTCTTTCAATTTCTTGAGTAGATAATAATGTAAAAGTCTTTCTTAATGATAGAATTTCACATTGATATTGTGTGTTTTTAGTTTTTAGTTATGGGATCTAATTAAAATCACATCAAATATATATATTATATATATACACACACATGCAGAATAAACAGTTTTTATACAAATGGTGAGAAATAGAACTAAATAATATTATAGAAGTCTCCACAGTGTAAGATATACTTATTGAATTGACGGGTTTTAAACGCTAAAGAAGAAAAAATATTCGGTGGGAACCTTTCAAGTGTGTGGAGGAGCAATTTGAAGTGACTAAAAAGTGGATATAAGGATGAGAACAATGTCCGATGTATATTTCCAATTCACCATTGGGAGATTGTGCAGAACCAAGTGCAGTGGTTTCTTTATTTATGAGCTAAATCAGAGCTGTTTTTGTTGAAGAAAAGTCAGAGATGGACGACATGGTGACAATTTCTATATGGCTCTTTTTTTATTTTTTATTTTTTTATTTTTTTATTTTATAAATATGACTATACCACTCTTTTTGG
>BKCH01000560.1:0-30371 GCA_008635985.1 Ficus erecta
AAGACCATCAATTCTCGGTAACCCATCCACCCTGTGGGTGTTTATGTGAAATTATTACAACGGCATGATTCATTCACAGGAGTTATAATGAGTGAGCTTTTTGTTTAACTTTTGGAAAGACATTTATGGGTTTCATAGGGGATGTTTGGTGTGTAAGTTTGAGTTAAGATTTATAAGTTTAAATAGTGAATTTTTTTGAATTTTCAGAAAAGACAAACAACTTTTTAGGGAAAAAAATAAAAAATATGATGAAAAAAGTACAGTTTAATTTAAATAGAGTTTTTTGTCAAATCAGGTCATAATTTTCATATTCATCTATGCACTACGAATAAATCTTTCTAAAAAATAAAAAATATATATTAAAAAAATAAAAAAGAAGCACCACTTTGTAAAAAGATCTGGTGTGGAAAATCTTTATACCAGAGAAAATGAATAAAAAACAAAACAAACAAAAACAAAAAATGCAAAATAAACAAAAACATATTTTTGCCTTTAATTGACATTTGTACACACAGCTGACAGCACAACTCACGAGTGGGACTTACCTCAGGAATTGAAATTTTCAATTATAATTATTCCACAGACGAAATTGCAGTGAGAATAGCCCTTGAAGCTCCCAAGAAAGAAGAGTACTTCCAGTCTCCTTCTCTCTCTCTCTCTCTGCTTAAAAAGTCCCTCACTCCAATTCATGAATTTCGAAGTTCCAGCTCCATTTCCATCCAAACCCAGAAATTTTCCCGGCCGCCAAACACACCCCCCAACGACCATAATGCACAACCACCACCAACCCCTCACGATGGAGATCACGGTAGTATCTGCGGAGGGCCTCAAAACGTTGTCGTCTTCCGCTCTCTTCTCTCACCGCCTCCGACCCTTCATCACCATCTCCACGGTCCCACCAATCAGGCACTTCAACGACGACAAGGGCGGCCACGTGTACAGAACAAGGGTGGATGATCAAGGTGGGACGAACCCCACTTGGGGCGACAAGTTCCGGCTGCCCATTCACGACGGCGCCGCCTTCTTCACCAACGCCAATTCCGGCATCCACGTCCACCTCTACACGAAACGGCTCGTTTTGGGCCGGGCCCAGTTGGGCTGGTGCCACATCCCGGCCCATGATATTGGGCTCTCCCGCCGGCCGGCAACGGCTCGTCACCTTAGTTACCGGCTACGGGCTAGAGACGGTTCGAGGACCCGCGGAGTCATCAACCTCTCGGTTAGGTTTGAAGGTTCGGGGCCCGTTGCCGGTCACGGGCTGTCAAATTCAGTGTCACCGACGTTGGGTGCGTGTCAGACGGTGATTGGTATACCGGTGAGGCCATATTCAGGTGTTGGTAGCTTATCTTCCTCGTGTCGGCAGCCGTTGGGTGTTAGTTGTATGAGACGTGGTCCCATGGGCTGATATGTGTAAGTCAATCGTGTGGTTTGCGTTTGTCATCCATATTAACTATGGTGGTCTGCGATGTAGGATAGCGAGACCCTTTAATGAGTTTCCTTGGCAAAGGGCAAAAAAGGACTATATTCATTAGTGCCACCAAATAGAGGTACATATTTTAAGGGACAAAAAGTAGGCCTCTTTTTTTTTTTTTTTAAGAAAAATGAAAATGGAAAACCAATTTTTCGTTTTTTTTTTTTTTTGGCTTGTATATTTTGTGTGAATGGAGTGGTGTTCCACCAGAAAAAAATAATAATAAAATAACATAAAAATAATAAAAGAGGTTGAGAGAATGGTGTTATAAACAATTGCCTTTTTTTTTTTTTTTTCTTGGAATCAACCGAGTTACTAGGATAACTTGGTGTTTTTTCCCTGTTTGGGACTCAGTGTTGCTTCCTCATCTTTCTTTTTCATGTATATGCTTAGAAGAATAGACATGTTACAGAGGAATAAAGTGGCTTAAATTTTTTTTTTTAAATTATAAGTTTTTTGTTAGAATAAAGAATAATTATAGCTGTAGCTTTTATGTGGGGCGACAACAATGCAAGACTTTAGTGCATACATTGGCTATTGGCGAGGCAGTGGGCAACAAGTGACTTGCTTGGTTCAAACATTTCTTTAGTATTATTTCAATTATTATATTTCATATTGTGCTAGTTAATAGAATAAAGCTAATGAACAAAAGAGTTTTTGGCATGGCATTAATGAAACAAAGAGAGTTATACGTATATTTTGATTCTAATTATTGTATCTATTTTTAGTGAAAATTATGAGTAGGTTTGAGTTTCTTTTAAGTTTTCGAGTACGTGCCCACCACACCACTTGCAATTTTTTTGTGAATGGTCCACAATCATCATTCCCCACCCCCCTCCCCTCCCTACGTATTTTCTATTTTCTCTCTCTCTCTCTCTCTCTCTCTTTTTGGATCACGATGCATATGGGCCAACGATGACAATAATTGTGATGGAAGACGTTTGTGGAAAAAAAATGGACAGATTTGTTTTTCCAAAAAAAAAAACAAAAGATGATTGATTTTGGGTCCTGAATATGTATGAATTCATTTATTATTATTATTTTTTTTTTTTTTTATGTTGCTGTGCCGTGATTGCGGTGCAAAATAATGTGAGACTAAGGTATCTAAATTACAAAAATAAAAACAAAAAAAAACAAAACAAAAAACAAAAAACAAAAAAGAAAGTTTAATAGTTTAAACAAAGGCAATAGATAGATAGGAATAATAACAGTCGGCTTTTAATGTTGATAATTATTATAATTTTAACTATTAAATTAATTCTTCCGGGATCTAATTTATGAATGAGAATAATTGACATTGCGTATTGTAAATTTTTAATATAAATACTCATAAATTATATTTTAATAAAGATAATTTAACAGATAATATAGTAATTCTTATCTATAGTTAAAAAGTTAATCACAAAGGTAAAAACTCCGAGATAGTTATTGGAAATTTGACTTATGCCGTGAGTTACGGAGTGGTGTAAATCATGATTTTTGGTTCTCTTTTTGTCGTGCTCAATCTTTGGTCCAATAGGTAAAAGAAAGGTGTCTAAATGTGATGGTTGATTGGATTGATTTTAACAAATTACTCAGTGCTTAACACTAAGAAAAATAGAGAAAGCACTAATCTTCTTTTAAATCTAATGGCATTTAAAAAGAGAACAAGTGATATAGCATATTTGAGTCTAAGATTTTAAAATTATGACCAGAATCACACAACTGAAATATCAAAATTACCCTTTTTTTTCCCAAAAATCTCCAAATCCCATTCTTTTCTCTCTCATCTTCATCCTCCTTCTCCAAGTCCCACACTCTCTCCTCTGCCTCCTTGCCATTTCGGTCGTCGTCGCCATCAACGACAAAGTGCCGTTGACAGCATCAACGACGAAGTTCTGTCGACGAACCGCTGCCGTTGACAAAACACCACCATCACGGTCACGTACCACTGTCGTCGCCGTTGATGAAGCAAGAAATCGCCGTCACCTCTCGTCGTGTCTTTTGGTCGCCAATGGGAGATCTCGAGTCCTCGGTGCGCATCGCATCAAACTGTCCTCACCAGATCGTCGCAATCCTTCTTCCTCGCCACTGAGATCACCGTCGTGAGGAACTCATGCAAACATTGAGACCAGCCATCGTCACCGAGTCATGGTCGCCACCCTTCCTCCTCGTTGGCGAGATCCATGTCACGAGCAAGATTTCTCCAGCGGCCGATTTCCTCCTTTCGACAGCGCCTGTTTTGGATTTGGGATTAGATCTAGGGTTTTCATATCTGGGGTAGTTGTAGGATTTCCAATAAGCTGGGGTTTGTTTTGTAATTAAAGAAATGTTATATACATTGTTAGTAAATATCATTATTTACTTTGTCAAAAAAAATCATTATTTACTATTAATTAATAAATATGTAAATATATTGCTTATTAAATATTTCTTGTAATTATATTTATTTCCTTGTAGAATGTAGGATTTACCACTTAAAGGAATTAAGAAAAATATATTTACCAATATTTATCAAAAATCACATTATTTCCAATTAGTAAATTATTTTACTTTGAAATATAATATTTACTTTGAGATAATTTTAGTAGTACATTAGATATTTTTTTAGTAAATTTGAATATTTACCAGTAAATATTGATAAATTCATTTATTTACTTATAAATCTCGTATAAAAACCGTGATTTATTTTAGTATATTTTTTTAAGTTATGTATTCATTAAGATAAAAACTAACATTAAACAATTTAAATCTCATTATTTACTTGGATTTAAGTAGTTAATGTATATTAAGTTTACTTGTAAATACCCAGATTTACTAGTAAATACTTATTTTATTTTACTTGCATAATATTTGTAAAATTTTACATAGGTAATATGTACAAATATTGATCAGTAAATATCAGTATTTACTACTAAATCTGATATTTGCTCTGTTGTTAATCCAATACTTATCTAATAATATAATAAAAAATAGTAAACATGTTATTTACTGGTAAATAATAATATTTACTTGATTTGAAAAAAAAATAACTTCAATATTTATTTGGTAAATCCATTTTATTTCTATTAGTAAATAAATGGATTTACAACGCAAAATGAAATGAATTTACTAAGTAGAATACATGAAAATCAATAGATATAATTGTTCATAAAATAAATTTAGTATTATTGAGGTAAATCCAATTATTAACATGGAAATTTGATTATTAATCTAGAAATCCAATATTATTTATTAGTTTAACTTTAGCTATTTTCATGTAAATCCAAAAATTTTCAACAATTTTCTTTTTAATTTTTTTAGGATTTGTTTCTTCATCCAGTAAATCCAATAATTATTTTGCAAATCCATTACTATAGTTTAAATTTTTTTGATAGGTTATAATAGTTTAAAATTGAGAAAAGGACAATATAACATATTTACAAAATGATATTTATTGATAAATCTAATTATTTACTAGTAAATCCAATTATTTTATAACTTAATTAAACCATATCTCGAGAAAAAACCACAACTTCCTTTTGTATTTCCAAAATCCCCCATAAATATTAATTATTACTTATTAACCCAAATCCAACACTAGAGATAGATGTATATAAAATTTAAAAAAAAAATCAAAAAATGGCCACCATATCCTGTAGCTGATGTTGGATCTCGAACCTCACCGGAGACGGAGATAAGAATTGAAGCCTTCGCCATCGCCATCTGTTAGAAAATATATATAAAGCATAAACAACGAACAAGTGAATTCAAATAATATAATGACAATTGTTACACCGAAATTCAACCTTAACTCGAAGGAAACTAAACAAAAAGTAGATCATCGAGGCACGTGAGACACGCTTTCCTTAAAACAGATTCGTCCCTTCTGGTAAGTGCACGAGGCTTTAACGAACGTCTGTCTCCCTAGATACAACGACAAACAACGGTAGTCTAGCACGTTCGAAAACCGCTTCCAGCGAACTTGAAACCAAAGCCTTCTCTCTATCACCAAAATTCAAAACCCGACCACTACAAGAAAGAAAAAAACCGAGGGCAAAAAGGGAGAGTTTGTGTTGTGTGTTTGTGTGTTCAAGTGTATCCTTTCATGCTTGTGGAGGCCTCCTTTTATAGGCTCTAAAATGAGGTGTTACAAAACCAAAAGTCTTTGGTTTTAATCCGGATTAATACACCATTAGCCCATTTACACCATTCTTAACCCCTGGAATATCAACAATTATTCTTGGAATATGAACAGATGACTGTTGATATTCTGGGAAGAAAAAGAAAAAACAAAATTCGGGAATTTGCAAAACAAAGCCCGCGCAAGGGCAAGCTCGACGAACCAGCATTTGCGTCGCCCACGTCGTGCGCGCGCATACATTGGGCCCTTAACCCACCGGGGCTGTGATTTGCCCCCCCTACGCATGAGAGAGCATCTTAGGTTCACAATCTTACCCAAATCTAAAAGTGCAAATCCTTATAAAGTCTATCAAGCTTTCATACCTAAGCAATGTGGGACTCCATATATATAAACAACTTTCCATCAAAATCCTATTCCATTGGGCACACTTTGAGCATCAATTTCTCATTCACCCGAATACCATTTTGAGCGTATGAATATATGATTTCGATCTCCTCGCGATGGAGAACGCAAATCCACCAAGACTCGTTAATTCTATTAAATGGGTCCCACTTAAATTTGGACCTCAAAATGATTTAAAACCCATTTTTCCAACACCATCTCATAATCATCGAGCTTCGATCATGGTCGCGATCACGTCGGCATTATTGCCACCTCGCGATCGTTAAGGTCCGTAACCTGCAACCTCCGCCGACCTTATGACCTTATGGATCTGGTCCGCCTCCTGGCTCCGACAATCTGTAGAGATCGAAGCTCAAGTCATCGGGTCTTCGTCGGTCATGAACCTCAGAAGCCGCGAAGGGATCGAAGCTCGCAGAGCCCGGAGATCGCCACCCTCCTAGTGATCGATCGCTTGTGAACCTCATCGCCACACTGGGGAGATCCGAGGATTTGTCTGAAACAACCTCATAGCCGTCGTGATCCTTCGCTGCCGTTCTTTGTTGTTGCCTTCAAAGAAAGAGTGAGGAGAAAGAAAAAGGATTGTAAACAACTAAATCTGTTTTAATTGAAAAATGAAAATATGTTATAATTTATAATGTTTTATAAAAAGTGCTATTTATTTAAATAGTAGTTATCAAACATGCTATATGGTATGATTTCTCCATTTTAAAACACCATTTTTAAAAAATAATAATAATAAAATTTAAAACTTCAATAATGTATGTGAATAAAATATATAGGTGTTCGTGATGTATCCCGGGCACAAGTCCTTATATTCTGTTATTGTTGTCACTTGTCATCCCAAATGTTTAATAAGTGATCAAAGCAAATTAAAGCATGCTTCTCCACATATTGACGACTTAAATTAAGCTCCTAAAATGGAGTTTTTCCCATGAAAGAAGTACCCCGGGCATCTTTTACATTTTACCTAAATGCCACATTTTATTACGTGTTTTTTAAAATATTACCACTATCTTGTCTGTTTTTCATTTCGTGTTTGTAAAATTACTATCTTAATCAGATTTGATCAAACTTTAATGTGCTAAAATACCTTTTTAATTATGAAATCGACCATTTACACACCTTAAGTTCAACCAAATTTTTATTAAAAATGAGTTTTTTCATGTAAAATTAAAAACACATTAGTGATTTATCGTGACATATCTGAATACACAAAATACATGAGAGGTTTAAATATTATCCTCTGGAATATAATTTCCCCAATTTGTAACTTTTTGTTCCAAATAACCACATGTAGTGCTGGTATGCTGGTGAGAAAATTGCACGCAATAGTCCGTCCTTTGGTAAAGACTAAGTGCCGGTGGATTCTTTAAAACTTGAACCGATAATTGTTGAAGGACAAAGGCCAATATTCCCTCTATTCCACCTTTGATCTTTAATAGACTTATCTTGTTACACTAGATGAGGATGTGAAAACACCACCAATCCCCTTTGAGATGGTGTAATTTTGGATTGATGTACAATATGAATTCATACATGAACCATACAATAAAGAAATCCATATCTGCTGTCTCATTTTTATATCTCAATAGCTCTCCCCTCATTAATGTTTTGATAACTTATCAATTTGTTTAATAATTTTTAGTGTTTAATATTTTTATATGACTAAATTTTAAATTCAAATGATTTGATATGACACTATTAGGGAGACAGTCAATAAAATATGAAATTCGGGATAACAGATCTTGATTATATGATAAAGATTATTGTTCAATTTCCAACCATAACCAAGTCCAAATTTTTTAACTGGATCTCACGCCGTCTTTTTCTTATTTTTTTGTTTGTTTGTTTGTTTTTTATTTTCTTTTAGTTTCATACTTTGTATAGTGTGAAACAGCTGGGATATGATAATTTAGTAACTACGGCTGTTAAAATACAATAAATTGCACATGCCTTCCCTTTAGCAGCCAACTACTACTTCCTAAAAAAACATTTCCTTTTGAGGCCGACCTCTTCTTAATGTAGACTTTGTAAAACTACAGGCCATTGTCAACAGTCATTTTCTGTGGAAATATTATGCTTATCACGTTCTGATATCATCTGATAATTTAAAATTGTGTCATGAAATTTTTTCTTACTTTATTGTAAAATTCTTCTTTTCCCCCCCTCCTCTTGAGCTATTTTATTTATCACAAGTTGGTAGTCGTCACAAAACAGAAAAGAATGGACATAGATATGTTGAGTGCACTAGCTATACATACATAGCCATTTATTACATGACAAAGACACAACAATATAAGAGATTTCTTAGAATATCTAATAACGAAGTCGGATGTTAAATTATCATTAGATCATGTTTATTGTCACAATCAAACTTTTTCTCGACTTGAATTTATTTATTATTAGCGACCTTGAATTCCTACTCTCGTTGTAATAAACTTGTCCCTTTTGTTGTGAATGAGTCAAGGGCAAGCAATTGGATTGCAGAGTATTGTCATTTGTCCGTGTCTTGCAAATGCATGTAAATTTCCTTGAGGCTGAGAGCTGGGACCAATGTTTAAATTAAAGACTTGAAAATCTAGTCAATGTTTGTTGTTTTCCTGCTTACCTTCCACAACGTGGGCTTTTTCCTACAAATGCTTAGCCACAAACTCATTGGAATATCTAAAATATTGTATGGCTTTCAGTTTTTCACTTCTTCCCGTGTAAGATAATTATTTGATACAGTGAAATATATTACGTAATGTGTAGATTTAAATCGTTAAATTGTATATATTTTTTTAGGGAAAAAATACTCTGATTTTTTGCCCCCACAATTATTATGAACTTACCTTCTGTTTTACTTTTCTTCAATATTAAAATGATATCGTGAACATTAAAAAAAAAAAAAAAAATCATTTGGCTACCGTGAAGTTGACTAATTAGACATAAAGTATCCTTTGCAAATGTCCAAAATCAGGGAGAACAGAGACAGAAATGACATTTCGGACAGAAACAATATCCGTTTCTCCTTTTCTAATTTACTAGTAGTAGACACGTGTCACACACTTGTTTAATAAATTTGTTAAATAAAAAATTATTTATGAGGTATAATGAGAAAAATAGTTGTTCAAACTTTAGAGAACATTGAGAAGAAAATAATTAAGTAGTGCTAAATTAGAAATGAGTTAATAAATCATGTAAAAAGTTAATTTGGTGGTGCAATGAGAAAATAATAATTGAGATTGTCAAAAAAATTGTTTGAAGGATACATTTACAAAAATTTTAATTTAGTGTGAGTAAAGAATAATGAAAAATAAAAATTAAAAATGATAAAAGAAAGCAAAAAGACAAGAGATTGACATGTGGATGAAAGTAAACAATCATTTTAAAGAACAATATATATATATATTTATCAAAATTTTAACACAATTTGGATCGGTATTCAACTAAGAGCTAAATATTATGAAAAAGTAGTAGTTGATTGTCTAAGATGATCATGAAAAAATAATCAGTATGCGTTTATTTGAGAGAATTTTTTTAATGGAGTAAAGTAGAAAAAAAAAATTAGCAATTAAAAAAAAGAAAGAGAGAAAAAAGAAGAGGGAAAGAATGAAATAGAATTAAAAAGAAAAAGGAAAAAAAAAAAAGGAGGGAATGCCATGTGTCAAAAAAAAAAAGTAGAAGTTTTTGGTTCTTTTATATGTATGTTATTATGTTCAGATAAGATTTAGGTCCTTTGTCCTAATTTTGGAGCAATTAAATAAAAAAGAAGATATATGGGGGAAAAAAAACTATACAAGAATATTTTATATTAAAAAAATGGACTTTTGGGGTATCAAAATGATATCTTTAAAAATGTGAGGGTGCCATTGAAAGGATATATATAAAATAATTACAAAAAAAAAAAAAAAAAAAAAAAAAGAAACAGGTTATCTAAATGATTATTTTCCTATTTTTATCATTTTGCTGGAAATTCCTATTTTTTTATTATGAAGATTACAATTCGATGTTCAAGAAAGATATAATTTAGTGTAGTTCTCTTGTACATTTTGACGTACTGGCTACAAGATTGGAATAGTTTTTATGTTCTTTCTATCTTGTTAAAAATCATTAAAGAAAAATTATTTTAGAGATTACTCTTTTAATAAATAAATATTAAGAAATATTCTCATTTATAAATTATATCATTAAAACTCAATTCAACAGCTAAAAATATTTAAATGTTGAAATATTTATAGCTGTTGAATTGAGTTTTAATGATATAATTTATAAATGAGAATATTTCTTATGTTGGATATATATTATTTATGTGAATATTTATAAATCTAATCGTTAATAATTCAATCCAACTGTTAAAAGAAGACAAAAGTAAATTGTTTTCAAATCATTAAGTGTTGAAGCTAAAGTCAGACCGCCCACAACAAAGAAGATTGATTAAGTTCAGTGAATGAGGAAAATAATAAAGACTTAACAATACATTTTATTTTATTTTTTATCTTATTTAATTTGCGACTGAAATCTTAGTGTATTTAAACGATAAAAGAACTATGTGAGCTGTTAATATTCTGTTTAGTTTTATCACGTGTCAGTCAATTTATAAATATGAGACTATTTTTCACAATTTCATCCGGAACATTATCTGCAAGGGCATTTTACACCTTGAATTTTTTTACCATCACAATCTCTTCGGGAGTCCATTAATCTTCGTTTGATTTTTTCTCTAGGTTCATCTTCTATTTCGGGGTTCCATATCAGAATATTACTCTATAAGTAGGAGAAACTCAAGTTTTTTAAATCTAATTCTAGTTTCATATATTTAATCAATATGAGATTTTTGTTCACACATTTTCAATATATATATTTATAGAATGCATTGGAGATTCCTTTTAAAAAAAATGTATTAGAGACCTATATACTATAACAATCTTAGGATCATAAACAAGATAGATATGATTCCATTACGTAATGTTTTGCGTTTTGTTTGTTTTGTTTCTGTGGATCGAAGACAATATGAATGAGTTTTCAAAAACAAGCAAAATAATTACTGGCATTAATTCTGTGGATCGAAAAGAATGTTTTTGTCTATTAATCTGTTCTAGTTGACTTGCAGCGGCACAAGCTTTTCTTCTAGTCTTCGATCCATTTTCTACGTTTTTTCTTAATCACAAAGACTTAAGTTCATTTAAAAAAAGAAAACAAAAAATCTATGAGATGCATTTTTTTTAACATTAATGTCATGCTCAATTGACATCCAAGCCCATGATTTACTTTTCATCAGAAAAAAAAGGAACAAAGTTTTTTTTTTTTTTTTCCTCTGCTAATGAATATTAAAGCTGACTTCTTTATATTATCTTTCCAGTAAAAAGGTGCTTAAATATATCCTAAGATAAAGATGAGGACAAAACTTAAGAGGTCGGTAAGTGACACAATATACAATAATAGGAAGACGCTTTTCTTTTCTTATCTAATTATGTGTTTATTTACAAAAATAATAATAATAAAAAGTTTAAAAGACGTCACATAGTATAAGAATGAGAAAAGGAAACTTCAATTATTGTACTGTTAAGTGGTATTAATTTTTAGTTAAAGTAAATGAATGTCAAATTTAATGGACATATTATGGGTCTACGGTTATTTAATTATGTAAATGAAATTTTAATAATTACATTAACAAGATTAAGATTGCTTTAGATTATTTCTTTTTGTACTTTCTGATAGACAAAGAAATATTAAAAAGAAAAAAAATATATATATTTTTAATCCTTACTTTCTTTTCCAATCTTATTATATTTCCTATTTCATTTTTGATGGTTTGATAATATCATGCTTTGGATGTAGAATGCCGTAATCAAAATAGCTCGTAACAACTAATCGGGTGATGACTAGTGACTCAGAAATCACGAGTGAGCATCAGTAAGACACAAGTTTAACTACCTTCAATGATTTTTAATTAAAATAAATTAAAAGTATTTTTAATTATTTTTAAAGGATAGAGATGAGCTCAACATCTCGTTTTCACGTGTATACGTGGAACATATGGCTTTTGTCAAATCCGACAAGGATAAGTACGACAAAGCAGCTCAGCTTGATGTTCTACAAGAAGTGGATCACGTTGCCAACAAATGAACAATTATTGCAACCTCCTAAAAGTCCTTTGGGTTTAGGATTTTTGTTTTGAAATGGGTCTCAAGTCTGAACTACAACACCCAAAGGCCAATCCAGTGTTGAAAACGTGGTAGGATAAAAACTCTTTTCTGACTCTTACTGTCCATTCTGAAAGCAGACAGCTAAAGCGTTCGTTGTTTAATTTATTAAACAGGGCGAGGGTAACTAATTAAAAAAAAGGAAAAATAAAGACAAAAGGATGCTGTCCGCTGATGGATCTTCCTACCTAACATATTATCTAATTTCGGTTCCACTTCACTGGACTACTCCCAACTAATCCTATGGATCTTTGGTTTATTATCGCTTAATGTGCATTTCATTTGTCATCAAATGAGAAAATGATTAAAATATGATCCAGCGTAATTTACATATTAGCATGAAGATCTATCATTTTTTGAAATCACAGTGAATAAACTTTCCATGTATTATGATTGCATATGTTATATAGTGATAATTCTTCGTCCAACTCAAAATTAAAGTTTTGAATTCGAATCATGAATCTCACAACTTTCAAGACTATGAATTTGTCCAAGTTCACTTATGGGATTATCAGTCTACAATATCTGAGAGTATCTCTAATATAATACCAACTTCATGTGCCTACTAAATCTACATTTGAAAAAGGAAAATTACTCTTCAATAATAAGACGTTATTTTTAATACTATATTTTTTAAATGCTAAACTTAATGACAAATTTATTGGAAGTACGTCATTTGATTGCTATTAAAAAGTGGTTTTTTTTAATTTAATCTTTACGATATTGTTATTTCTAGGTAATTTAAATATTAAAATTTTAATTTTACGAATTTCAAAGCTCATATCTATATGTATGGTATTATAAAAAGCATTTTGCATTAGAGTATAATATATTGACTTAGCTTGTTAGCCCTTTTCACACTTTCTTGTTATAAATAAAGCAAAGACAGTGGCATAAATTATTATTAGGAATATCACTCTAATCTCAATTTTTGAATACCAATTCATGTGACAATAAATAATTACCTTGCTATTGATAAATATAATTAATTGATAGGGTCATTTTTTAAACACTGATCAATAAAAAAATGAGAACTCACATATCACATAAATTAATAATTGATACTTAAAAGTTGATATGAAAATTGGCAATCCCTGATATTTTTTTCATTCGCATGTCCGCAGGAGATGTCTAAGGTCGGTAGCCTACACAACTTGTATGGACTCTTCTGCTTCCTATTCCTAAACTCAATTCAGTACCCACTTGGCACGTTGGCTTCAACAAACGGTCAAAGTGCTCCGCGTAGGTCGACGCTTAGAAATTGCACCTTTTCACACAACCAAGAACACTTTTTTTATTTTTTTTTTTCGTAATAGAGAAATTGTGGACACACCGGCTGTATAAGCAAATTCATGTTTGAAACAGTAACAGATTTTTTTTTTTTGATTTTGTTTAAAAAAAGATATAATGCATTGCCTCTAATCAAAATTGGAGTTCCTAATAAAGCTTTACAAGATATGAGGAAGCAAAATTTTTAATAACCTAAAAATGCAACTAGAAATAATTATTTCCGACTTCTGAGACCCTAGAGCCTGCTTGAACATTTTACGGCTGACGACAAAAAATCAAGATGCCTGCCTATTCAATGAGTTATATTCTAAGGGCACTACCAGCCTACGTTCCTGATCTCTGACGTTGCTTCTTGAATTTGCTTCTTCAACGAATTGAAACTACTATGACTCTTCTTGCTCCGGCGAAACGAGGTGCTTCGCTTAAAAAGATCGGATATCAGAGGAGATATGGATGTTGAATCCTTTGATGATGTGTCCTCATACTCTGCAGAAAAGTAATCAACTTGGAAGATTAACTTTTGGTAAGAAACAGAACAATTTTGTTCAAATAAAGAAAACCACATGTTAACTAGATAGATGGATGGCGGAGCCAGACATGAACAATGGAAGATTAAAGCCACAATGATAGAAGAGAACAGAAAAATCACCTGAAGACATCGGGAGCTGATATTTTGTCTTCAAGAACCTGGAGGCTTCCACATCTTTCTTGTGGCATAAAACTCGCATCAACGTGTGGACGTTCAGTACATGCATGTGGTCATGATCATGAGATTCTAAGCCCAAGGAAATTTGTTCGCTTGCCGTCATTAGCATTTGGATAACAGATTCAGTCTAAAAAAAAAAAAAACAAAACACAGTCAAACTACCCTTTCGGCCACTAATCAAGAGTTATTGTTCTCAGTCGCAAGTGATCAAACCTCAAGTGAATACAAGTCCAGTATTCTCTCAGCAAACTTTGCCTCTTGCGCTACTAACGAATAAGGAAGTCCTTCTCCATCAGCTACAAAGAATTCCTACAAAGTTAAGCTACATTATCAGTTAAATATCTTCCGAGTTCCGATTAGAACGTGTTATGCTGCTAGTATTTGGTGTTATTTTATGCAAAGGGGACTGTTCCACAAGCTTATAGATATCATAAGGTAGCGAGCAAAGAACCACTCATTCTGGGTCTTTGTGCTCAATATGGTCCGAATTTGATGGTAAAAGTACTACTAGATCTGAAAATCCTTAAATGCCAGACAGTTCAAAATTTTAAAGACTGTATGTGGAGGTATATAAGTTCTGTGGTTTATTGTTCACCTGATCCTCTGTTAGTATTAACCTTGGGGGAGTAAGGTAATTTCAGTTACCATTTTGTAAAGGTAAAAGGAAGTTACAATAAGAATTTTCCATGATTAACTCTATATTGGCAAAAGCACGTGAATGTCGGAGATTTCTAGCTTTTATTAAAAATTTCTATCCAGGACTATTTTCCGTTTTGTTTCAGCCAAGTGACTACTGGAACTAATTAAAGCAAAGGTCTGTTAGGACTCCGTGCTAGATGAAAGGATAACAAATACCTTCAACATGGTTAGATCATCCTCCATCAGTACAACATCTGAATCCGAAAATGCACGAGAAGGACCTCCGTCAAGCAACACCCATGCAAAGCCTTCCTGAATCATAGATATGTAAAAATTTGAAATCACTAAGAAACAAGCCAAAAAATTATTATTATTATTATTATTTTTTTGGTAGCAACAACAAAAAATTCGTACCAATGATGCCTTGCAGATGCTTAAGATCACAAGGTCCCTAAGATTGTCATCAATTAAACCACATACATTGTCAAGGACCTACATAAAGAGACGAACAAATTCATTCAGAAAAAAGATGTTGGTAGAATGTGAAAGAGGCCAATGCCTCGTTCTTATGTACATCCACAAACAAAGTACAGCTAAGAGTGAGAGAGCGAATAGATATTTTATTTAAATGTCTTACAGGGTCAACATGCAGGAGAACACTGTCTAAACGAGCACCTTCAACATTACCACGATACAAACGAGAGATAAATGCATACTTCAGATCCCAGAACACAACTTTTGGACCTGAAATTAAATCCAATTTCACGAAATAAAGGCCGAATGCTTTAATCCCTATCCAGAGCTTATCGACGGAAAATTGTGCTCTTTCAATTGAAAAAAACAAAAAGGAAAAAAAAAGGTACTAAGGATAAATAATATGTAATTTATATAAATGAGAGTGATCAAAATAGGATTACTAAACTGAAAGTACATTCATTTAACTCACCTATAAAGTCACAAATTTTGCTGATAATGAGAGACGAAGTATCCCTGATAATGTTTAAAGTTGTGGCAAAAAGCTCATCAACTTCTTCATCACAGATCAGTTCCTGAGGCTCTTTCTCGGCTAGTTGAAATAGAGAACACAATTAAGCAAGTAAAATCAATTAATTTTAAACTGAATGAATTCATCACATGATAAAACAAAGCAGAAATAAACAAATAGATTGAAATTTCCATCATACAGAATTTATTCCCAAATCACTTGCTCGAGTTACCAAATGACGAAAAGTACAAAATTAAAAGGGAAACAGAATGTTATTTCCCTTAGTGATATAACAAAAGTTACCAAACCACTTTTTCTTGAAAGGAAAAACTATTTATTTTTCTTTTTTGTACAACTCTCATTAGTAATTACTCCTAACTCCAACACCAACCAGACTCCGGGCATTAAGAAAAGGGGAGAAAAAATCTAAGAAGGTTAACGTATGTATATGCAAGTGAATTATATAGTGACTTAGCCAGTTAAATTTATTGCATATCCCAATTTTTTTTTCAAGGAGAAGAAAATGAATCCTTGGAGGCCTGGAGGTTAGAACACAGGACCAGCTAGGTTGAGCAACCATCAATGAATTATGAGGTACATATGGTACATGTAAATCTGGCTTCAAGTAAAAATTATTATAATTCCAAAAGAAATGCATCTCCCACTAAATGTATAATTAAAAATTAAATGCATGTTTTGCCAAAAAAATAAAAGAAAAAAAAATTCAGGAGTTACAGTTTTTGCCTACTCATTATATGAAGCCTAATGCTTTAAAAAGAATAATATAACGCTAATAATCAAAAACTCTGTACTTGACAACGTATAAACTCAGAACTCACCCCATGTTCCTTTGTCAGATTGTCTAACAAGTGCCCAGGACTTCCTAATGCCATCTTCTAGCATGTCAATTTGCTTCTGAATAAACTGCAAAAAGGAAGGTTACCTGAGAACGAATACTACAACAAAAAAATTTTTTTGCCTTTCCTTATTGAATAAACCACAACTTATACTCTACCAAGCAGACAAATTTCCTAGAAGAGACTGTCTCTTTGTATGATAGTAAATGAAATAAAAACTTGATCAATAATAATCCCATTGAAGATATAATTCCTAAATATTCGACAGTCTAATAAAATTTCATTATGTTCGAAAGATATACCAACTCACAACTCACTCCAATTTTAAATAGATCTGAAAAAATATATATATTTATTGGAACAGGCCAACTAGCCTAGATTATTCTAAGGAGATTTTTTGCATGTTACAGGAGCCAGTTGCACCAAGCAAGTCATTAACAGGTTGGTTATATTATACGTTTTCTACCATGATAGGAAGTCACAAACTGGAAACAGTTATAGCAGCTGTGGAGAAAATATCATTCCGGTGAATTCTCTTTCCTAGTTATCCAACCAAATAAAAGGAAAGGAAAAAGATAATTGCAGGAATCTCATGCACAATGAAAGGCTCTTCCCTGGAAGGAGCTATTCAGCAACTTAACTGATACATCAACCTAAAAATAAGGTCAATTTTAAATTCCTGGATAAGAAAAACACGTACATTTAAAGTGTTTAATCTGACACAAAGCTTGGACACCGTCAACTGATTCAACTTGCTGATTACATTGTCATCCAAAAGAATACACTCAACCAGCTTTTTCTTCATTATTGGCATAGATGTCTCTTTATAACGAGTCAAGGGAGGAGCTGATGGATATACGTGATTCTTCTCAACTGTAATAGCAATGGTTCTATTATCAATATCGTATCTGTAACTAAAAGAGGGCAAAGCTATAAAACATAAGATGCTGACTTTTTTTAAAAAAAAAATTAGTAACAATTGCTAAGAAACATACCCAACCGACTTACAAATTACAACAAAAGATCGCAATAAAATAAAAACCAATATCAAAATCTACAACATTAAATGCATCCCATTCCAAAATGATCTAGCAGATGGCATGACATACCTAGCTGCTTATGCATTTTTTCCAAATAGGCATTTAACGTGTGGAAGATGATCGACAGTAAAGCTTGCAAATGTGTGATGTCCATTGGAAGGTTCAATCCAAAGAGTTGATCCACGGTCTGCAAGATCAAGTTGGATTTAGTCTAGTGATGATATGAAACAAGAAAAAAGCTGGTCCTCGATGTACAATTTGACCAATACATAGTTTCTTTTGTTTCTTTCTCGTTTAGATGAGTAGTAGAAATTAATTAAAACGTGAAAAAAAAAAAATCCTGGAAACAGAGGCATTTCCAGATGGAAGGGACAACGTGACTGCAAAGAGGTTAACTTTCATCTCTCTGTTGGATTAATCATACTTTGTTTATATCATTTGGAATGGTACATACCTCCTCTATAATTCTAAAAACTTCAACTATTGATGCTGCTTGTCTTTGCTGCGATGAAAGAGGTTCCCATTCCTGCAAAAACACAAAATCGAGAACTAGTTTGATTCTCCAACCATCCAAACAACGAATCAAGAATATCAACCAGTTTCACTCAACCTGCTTGTTAGAATTGCAGGTTGTTTTTGTTTTTTTTTTTCCTGATAAGCTATGATCCGTATGAAATTGAAAATTAGACCTCGTATAATTCTTTCTTTTCTTAGTCAAAATCGAAAAGCTATAATACTGAATCGGACAAGTAGTTAAAATTTAGAACTGCTCTTTCAGAACAACACCCAAATCCCACATGGAACCAACCTCAAGATTAAATGCTCTCCCAGTCCATTCCAATATACGTGAATACTGAGCAATCACCCAATCAAGAATGATGGGTTTTGCAACTTCTCCTATCTGAGCAAAAAGACAAAACAAAACAGCTCATTTTCTGAAGATAATTATTTAATTTAATGCTGAACCACACAAAAGATCATATACGCCGCAAAACCTTAGTAAAATCAAAATCCTCATGTACTAACCGGATAATGGGGCAAATCTTGGTTATGTGATCCACAAGCAGTTGTATACAGCTTAGTTAAGTCACGATCCAACAAATGAGCAGCTGGAAGAACTGACTTAACATCTTCAGAGAGACACGAAACTTCTTCGAGAAATATTTTCTACATATTAATACAAAGTATCAATAAGGATTCACCGGCTGCAAAACTTTGTTTTTTTAAGGGAAAAAAACAGCTGAGGAGATGGTTATTACTAAGAGACAGAAAACTAACCAGCATTTTCCCATAATTACTATGCAATTGGAGCGCAATAATCATTCCAGATTCAGGACACCAATGACGTAATACAGGGTAGAACACATTGATTTCTCTCTCAACAAGCAACCTAAGTTCATTTGCAAGGAGACACAAAGGATGCTTTCTTTCCACCTTTGATTCAAGATCTACAGTACTTGCTATCTACAACAGAGGCATATTAATTTCACCTGAGACTAAAGTAAAGAGGTAACAGAAACACTATATAAAGTAAAAACCAGAAAGAGTATCTACCCGATTGTATGCAGTTTCAATGGTCCTCTCCACAAAAGATTTGATTATTTTAGACGAATTCTTGTCAGAAATGTCAAAGCTAGTAAACTGCATCTGCATTCACAGAAAGTTATTCAACTATGAAAAAAATTTCATAAATACTGGTTCATTTTTTAGTCTGCCGGTAGTTTGTCTGCAAAAGCAACTACCTGCTAATAGCAGCAATGCATGAACATAAAAAAACTAATTCTTGATCTAAAGTCGATGTATTAAAGGGCAGTAAAACCAAGTAGGCATAAGAACATCATAAAAAAACCACCTAGCAAAAATTGCCTTTGCTTGTTTCACCTTTTTTTTTTTTTTTTTTTGGGCACGTTTACAAATGTGACTAAAGCCGAATGAATCATATGTGCGGGAACATTTTGGATTTAAACAGTGTAGAGTGACCCAACAAGGCTAACCTTAGTATCACCATAATTGCCAGAAGTAGGAATTCCAACCGTTGAAACCAAGGTCATCACCCTCTTAAAGTTACCAGGTTGCTGAAAAAACAATCTCGTATTCAGAAGAAAAGTAAGAAATAGGCTACTATCACATAAAAAAGTCAGATACGACAAGCCAAATTGACATAAAAGAGAGAAAAAAAATTTAAAATAATCACCAAATATATTGAAAAAGAATCAATAGTCATACTTCAATTCGTTGATTTAGAAAGACTGTGTTAGTGTCTTCAATAGTAGGAAGTATAAAAAGAACAGAGGAGTAAAAATCACCTAGTAGACAGATCTAAAAAAATTCATATAGCTGTGGCTACAGCCAAGAGGTGTCAAAAACGCATGGAACATTTTTACCAAAGAAAAGCACCTAACCTGACTAAAATGAAGATGATATTCTTGCAGTTTACCAACGCACCAACTGCTTATAGAGAAGAAAATAGCCCAAATCAAACTAAGCTTTACTTCATTGCCACCGTCTTGTCTCAGGCAGGCTAGGCTATCCATATAAATTCTCTCCTTATCATCATCTTCACCTGACACAACTTTCTGTAACTCGAGGATTGCATATTCTAATAGCTTAGCTTCATCTGTTTCAACAAACTTCAATGCAGATTTTTCCATTAGAAGATGATCATTCACAGCACTGAAATATTCTATAGTTAAGGGTTATCACTAGAGCAAAGTTTGACGTTAAGATAGAAGCTTAACCAATAGCCCTTTTGGAAAAGATACTTGGGCTAGAGTTTTGTGTTCAAATTTACAAATTCTCATGCTTGAAGAATTCAGTTTACAGCTACATCAAAGGAACATACTCTGTGAATATAAAGAACTGTCAATAAAATATTCACCTGTTGGAAAAGAACCCATCCAAATATTGCATCATGAATTTTTGAGTGATGCCTAATATAGGCCAAGTCAATTTGATAAGCATCAGAATTTCCTCAGCTTCCTTAAAAAAGGGAAAAGTAGAAAAATTGAGCTTCAGACAGAGACAAAATTCCGTTTCAAACTCAATTCACCATCATGAAACACGTACCTCTATAAGCTGGCCTTCATCGAGAATATCAAACACACTAAGGAGTAGCGTCTCGTACAGTCTCATATTCAAGTGATATCCAGCAGTCCAATAGTAGGTCTCACCTTCGATGCCAAATCGTCCAGGTAGAGATGATAACTTCGAAGCTAAATGTTTGATGGTTGATAGAATTTCAACACGTTCAGATGGAGACATAGTCATTTCCCATTCCTACAACGTCCAAGAAATAACAAGCGGGGTCTATCATCAACTAATTCTGAGAAACGCGAAGAAAATTTTTTCACAAGCAGGCAGAACCGTTTCATTTAGACAGAAGCACTAGCTTTCCATGTCAAATCATTAGGAAATACCTCTGGAATCTTGATCTTTTCAAGTGAACTTTTAATGGTTAGATGCTCAGGGGCAGCAAGATTTGCAGAATACTGAAGAAGTTCTTCTAGGACACCAACCTGAAAGAGTAGTTGTAAACCATCATACTAAATCATGTTTGGAGTTCTTCACGTATTTCCATGACTAGCATAATATTCCTTAGTGTGATATAAAAGGGACTTCTACTACTGTTTTGTGACAACGATGGCCATGTGCTAGCATCTGATTTGTTGATAATATTAAGGAAATGTAAGCATTTCAGACCAAACAGCAGACCATAATAGACCAACCCTCATTTAATTGCAAAGGATTAAAAATGAAATACCATAAACAGTTACCTGTCTACTCTTCCATTGCATATAAGACTTTTCATGTAAAAAATCAGACTTAAAAATGCTATTTAAAAGCCCCAGTGAAATTTGGGGAATGTCCGTTTTCCCATTTGTTCTCCTTGTGGTCAACTGCAACCGACGTCTGATACACATATCCATTGCTTCTGAAATCTGCCAAAGATAATATAATGCACTAGTGAAATTTTTTTCTCCACGTTTAAAAGAGAGAGAGAGAGAGAGAGAGAGAACACCCCAGATAGTTATTAAGTCAAAATATCTGAACAAAGTAAAAGCAGGAAAAAGAATACTCAAACAAACCAAAAAAAGTTATTTCATAAGCTATGAGTTGCAATCTTCCGTGTAAGTAAGTAGAAGTTGAATATCATTACGAAGCTACGAGTTTGCAGCCAAGAAAATTATAGCTTGCCTGCATCTGTAGGCGGATAGTACGGATGAGCTGTGAATGTCTGTCAAGAGAATGAGACTGAGGAAGTGTTTTTTCCCTCTTACTCTTTAATCCTAACAAAAACTTGGGGTTCTTTTCTTTCTTTTTCTCTTGTTCTGCATGTATTTCAGCCCTAGATGCACAACGGGAAAGAATAATAGAATAGTAATGCAACTAAGATAAGCAAACGGATTCCACATCATATTAGAGGCAGGTAAGTATATCATAATTATAAGAAGTGAATTTCCTTTGTCCAAAGACACAGAAAACTTAAAGAGAGGGTGATTACCCTGAGTATACAATAGATGCAAGCAATATTTCATATGCTGATTCCCGCAAATCATCTTCAGATAGTCCTTCAAGAATACTGAAGCTATGTATCAGTGTACTCAAAGAGGAAAGGCCAAAGCTATGGCATCAAAATCTTGTACATTTTGCAAAAAGAATTACAGTTTAACTGTTTTAACCGAAAGTATCTCCATGGAGAATGACAATCAGACTAGATATAAAAACACAAGTTCTGTTGACTCAGAGGTGAAGTCCATTATCTTAAGGTCATACGAGATTATAATTTATAGCCAATTAAACATTGGAGAACAAGGAACTTCCAAGGTAGGTAGTGACCATAGCAGAAGCCTAATTTAGGTCCACAATTAAAATGCATTTTAAAAGTTGGGAATGTCTTTCCCCTTGGTCCCCCTCCTCCCACCAATCATTAAAAACAACTAAATTCCATTTTTACATAAACTAACTAGAAAAAGCAACCCTTTATTTCTCCAAGAATTAAAACACAAAGCAATGAATACCTGAGCGCAGGTTAGGCAATCCTAAAGGGGGAATTTTGACTCGTTGTACGCTCTTTGATTGCATGAGTGGTGTTGCAGTGTCATTTGCATTAAAAGAATCCATCTGTCTAGAAGAAAATGGCACTTGTTCAACAGTTTGTTGCACTTCAATGGGAGGAGGTGCACGCCTAGGAGGCGATCCAACCGATTCCGGTTTAGAAAGTAGAAAATAGGAAGTCCCTGATTGAGAATGGATCTGTCAAAAAGTGTGGCATAATCAAAGTGTATCCCAACAGACATCCAAATAAATACATACTTCAAAGAAAACAAATACTAATTGGGCGATCCTCGATACCTTACTTTTGGTTCATAATAAGTTAACAAATTAAAATGTTTCTAACCAACTTTCACTCCACAATAAAATTAAACTGAATTGCCGAAGCATTTCCACAATCCACCTTTGGAACAAGCTGACAATTAGCTATCTCTATCTCTTTGGTTCCAATAACAAACAAAAAAGAAGAAATAACTAAAAACATTAGATTTGAACAAGGATACGAATTTTACCGTCACCGGATAAGCGAGTTCATTCAAGTACTTCTTCCTAGCTTCACAAACATCAACCACTCCACCTGATAAACAACAAGAATGATAAGAATTCAAACCAAATAAAATTTTCTGTCAAGTAAACGGATAAAAAAATAAAAATTAGAAAAAGTAGTCTAGAGTTGAAGTATCACTGTTTATACTCTATATTTGAAGTTCAATATAGAGTATGGGTTGGAGAGCCAAAAAACTTCAAATTGGTGCAAAACTCTATTTTAGAGTGTGGGTTGGAGTTGGCCTAATGGACTCCACATAAATACATTATAATAGGGTAATTATCAAGACTATCAAATCAAGAGGTTTCCCGAATTGAAAATAAATATAATTCAATTCAATTCAATTTATTGTTAACGATAGCTATATATATACATATATGTAACAGTCAACTTTCCCTAATAGTTTGGACGCCTAGAATATAAAAGAAAATGAAAACTTGACACCAAATTTGCATAGCGCAGCTCAAAGCAAATTAACCGAACACTGGAATTTGGACTCGAGAAATACACAAACTTAGGCAACTTTGCGAAAAATAGCCTCCGCTCGGTTCAGCCTAGTAGAATCATTAGTTTTCCGAGCTCCAGTTCACTGATTTTCTCAGCAACCAAACACAAACGAAACTTTCCTTTCCCTCACCAGAAAGCACAAGAGAGAGAGAGAGAGAGCGTGTACTTGCCTGATACAAGGCGATCGAGAACATAATCGGCGCTGAGATTGTCAAAATCAAAGGGAGGGAGAGAAGTGGTGGGAACGGACGGCGTTCGGAGCTCCTTGACTAGACCTGAAGAGAGGAGGAACTCCAAGAGCTTTCGACGGTCGAGTCGATAACGCTCGAGAAGAGAAAAGCTTCTTGATCCTCCATAACCAGTTAGATCTTCAACTTCATCGTCGTCGAGAGAAAAACAAATAAGAAGAAGAAGAAGAAAAATGGCAGCTTTTTCCAGGAGCGCCAAAGAACAGAGGAATAAAAAGACGACAATTAATTTCACGCTTGAAAACTTTTTCTTTTTCTGTTTCGGTCCCTCATTTTTTCCTGTAATTATGATTTCGCTCCTAGAAAATGTTCCTTGGTAAGCACTTTTTTGCCAGGCTAGCACAGTGAAAAAGTATGAAATATAAATAAACAAATTAAAAGTCTTCTTTAGCAAAATAAAAATTGAAGGGGACAACAAAGGTGGAATGTTTTGTCATCGAATTCCTCGCAATCATTAGATTTTTTTTTTTTTTTTTAATCAGAAGAGAGCAATAATTAGGGCTTATTGCAACAGAATTTGGAAACATATGATAGGATATGCATATTTGTTATAACTTTAGGTGTTGTTTTTCATGGTGTATTTGATTTTTATTTAAAATTTAAAAATTCAACTAATTTGAAATTAAAAAAAAAATTAATTCACATTATACACATTTTTCTTTTCCTAAATACTCGTTTATTTCATATTCTCATTTCAAAATGAAAATTTTCATTTCAAAATGATATGCTAAAAGACACTAGTTATTGTTGTAAGCAGCTTTTACATAAAGTGTTGTAAATTCGTATTAATTAGTAAAGTTTTTGTTAACTTTATGCAATTTTAAGTTTATAACATAATATAAATTTTTCTAAAAGAATTTTTTTTAATTTTCTATATGACATATATAGTTCGAATTCTCCATCCAAGTTAAGAATAATAATAATATATATAAAAAAAAAAAAAACACACCATTTTTTAACAAGTCATTTATAATTTTTTTTTTGAATTATATACAAGAATATCATAAATTAATATCTTCTTATATTTATACCTACCATAATATTAAAATTGATAATTTTATCATTTCATAACACTGATACGTTTAGAATAAATACTTGAAATGAAATTTGACGTTAAAGTTGATTGACTGATACACTTAGAATAATATCTCCTTATATTTATACCCACCATAATATTAAAATTGATAATTTTATAATTTCATAACACTGGAACGTTTAGAATAAATATTTGAGATGAAATTTTCAAGTTAAAGTTAATTGACTTTTCAAAAACTAGTAATAATTTTTATAGACTTTTTAGAAAAAGATAAAAATTGATATGAAAAACTTAAATTCACACCTAATAACCAAGCACATGTTAAAATTATCAACTTTAATAGTAACGTAGACAAAATTATAAGGAAATATCAAAACATAACTCCCTCTTTTTTTTTATTTTTTATTTTGGGTAGTTTCGGGTGGGGTGGGGTGGGGTGGGGGGGGTGGGGGGTGTAAATGGTCGGATTAAGAAAGTTATCCTTTAAGCATTTTTGACAAAGTTTTTCCAAATGACAATAAAAGTATAGAATATCTATAGTATTTTGTTCTGGTAAATTTCATACCACAACTTCAACGTAGTTTCTGGCAAGGCCTAGCCACCTCTTTTTCGCACTTCCTTTTCTCTCTTTTAAAAATGGCACAGGCAAGCTATAAATAAGCCCCATGGTAGATATACAAAGACGATGACTACAAACAGGAGCAAATAAGTACAAATACCCTTACTACAATCATCCACCAACATTCCTCTGCACACCCATTTACAGCAAAAACATGCAAAACACGCCATCTCTGTCATGTCGCCGCAGCACCAAACCGTTACACCTAAGAGACGACAACGAATAACAACACCAAAAAACAAATAGAAGATGCCTGCAATAAGTGAGTGACGAACTTTTACATCAAAACTAAACGCTCAAACAATAAAGAATTCCGTGGCCCTTGGTACACCCGTGCACAATCCTCTAGAAGTCGTCTAAACTTCACCACAGCTGTTACTCTTTAAAATGTGTTGTACTTGCAGAGAGGACATGTAGCGTTGATAAAAAGCCACTTGTCGACGCAGGAAACAATGAAAATGGTGACCACAAGGAAGTTGTCTGAGTTCCACACCATCCTCATAAGCAGTAAGGCAGATGCAACACTCCTACATATTGCCGTCATAACGAAATTTAGATGTGCATTTTGTTAACCAACTAAACGACCAGTAAGCAAAATGATCGTGTATAAAGCCAAGTGCATAAAAGTCACACAAGAAAAGTAGGACTACATACCGCGTCTTCTTGCGACAGAACGTGTTCAATGGGTGAATCCGTTCCACATTCGGTCATCATTCCTCCACAAGGTCCTTGTGCAAACACCAGCAAGCTTCTCATCACTCCCTGTTTGCTGAACTTGAATTTTGACAGCTGCCTCAATGTCTTCTTTCGATGCTCCTTCCTGTTTTGACAACAGATCATTTGACATAATGGAGGATGCCACAAGAAGTGCAACCAAACAAGACCAAAGTTAAATTATTCTAAGAACATAAATATACTAAGTGCCTGTTCTTCGTATACTAAAAAAGCAGACAAAAATAATGCAAAAATGTGGCTTAATTAATATTAATGTATTTTATTATATGTATATATATATTTTAACTTGTGGGTGGGGGAGATTGAACTTTAAACTTATGCTGGAGTTATGCGTGAAATTATCGCAAGACGATGCCTGCAATCACGATGCGGCTAAATTATTGATTTTCACTAACAGGGTGAATGTTACTAAAAGCACACAAACATGGATGCAGTGAAGTGCAACTTTACATGTTATACCCATTTTCTCAGTCTAATAATATCACATTTATGGAGAGGACAAGTGTGTCGCTAATTTGGTTGGAACTCTTCGAGCCATCTATGATATAGCCAACATCTACACATAACAATTGACGTGCTAACTCTGCCTGAATAAAAACAAGTTAAGACTGAGTGCTGAGAAGAATTACTAACGATATCTACATAAATCCCACTTACAACACTCAGTATGGTGACATTATAACACGTTCTAAAGACAACCAAAATTTGAATTAGCAAACTACTGTAATAGAATAATTTTGGATTTCAGGTTTCAATTTAGCACCAATCACAAACAGATGTTACAGATATAGAACATTTTTGTTTGTGTTCAACAATGCATCCACAGCCCAAATGAATGATAAAACTACCTGGTCTGCCACGGCATATAGAAGTGCAATAATTACATGGAAGGCAGCAGCAAACAGCAATCCCAATGATACATGCCAATGCAACGCAGAAAACGACAAAGAACACGTCAAATCCAAGGAACACTATACAAATCCGCAGTCCAAACAACATACCCAGGGTAAGATTGATTGCAGATTAATTCATTAATTTCAGAAAGAGAGTGAGAGAGCACAAACCAGTAAAGCTGAGGCGAGGCTTGGGCTAAAGACTGACCACCCGCAGATACCCAATAGAATCCGATGATCCACCAGATAAATGAAAATTGTATTTGCAGATTCCAGGTGCTTCGCTACGCTGCTGAGAGGGAAGAGCACAAATAGTGGGTATAAATGATTTCTGAGCAACCACATATGGTGTAAAAGCATTTTATCAAAAGTAAAAAAATGGAGACAACAGTTTAGGATGACTCATTAGCAATATGGTCTGTAAGGTTTCCGACTAGCATCAGATCAAAAGTATCAAATGGACCTAAAAACTAGAAAATCAAGCACATGTCATCATTCACGCCTAAGATCATAATCAGCATCAACAAAGAAAGAGGAATGTGAAGCTGAGGGTGATGATATCATTCTGAGTTTTAGAAATTATCGTAATTCGTGTCAAAGAAACTTTGTCTGCATTTATCATGCCATCAAACTATTTTTTCATGAGAAGTATAATTTTCCTTTCCAACATGTCCGGAGCCGCTTTCATTGCACCTGGCCAATAAACTAAACCACCTAAAATCCCTTCTTAAAATTTCAAATTATCAAGAATTCTTTTTTCATCAATAAAAGGGCTAATTTCACTAATTTCCCCAACTATATAGTCATCTCACTTTTACTCCAAACTCAATTCCTCGCAAATGCAACAGAAGTTGCAAATCAAGACATTTTTTTTAAGCTCAAGCAATCTGAATGACACAAATTGAAGTTCAAGAATCAGTTATTAATCCATGATTTACCCCAAAAAAAAAGTACGAATCTTGGAAAAATTTAGGAAATTTATCAATCAAAATTCAGTATCCAACCTATCAACATTATTAAATCTATATACAAACATAAATATAATCAAATCAAAATTTCCGCCGCAGAACTAACCTATTACTCTCGTCGTCCATCTGAGCCAACGACACATACTGCGTGGAATCCTCCCCGAAGCCGAACTCAAACTTCCGCCGCTCCCCGCCTCCGCCGGATTCGCCGAGCTCCTCAGCCGCGACGGCGGCGGCGGTACTCGGCGCAGACGCATACCACGTGGAGGACGCACTGCATAGCATAGCCGACAATCCACAGTCTCAGCATGGCATCTCGGCGACTCGTGGATGCTGAGGATCAGCACCGTGGCCGCCGCCACGACGAAGGCGAAGTTCCAGATGACGTCGAGGATCACCACCGGCTTCGAGTAAGCCCAATCGCTCTGCCTCTCCTCCAGCTGCTCCGCGGCCGTCTCGCGCACCAGCATCGACGGCTCGCGCATCAGCCGCCGGCTGCTCGCCTGCCGGAGGAACCGCGCCGCCTGCCGGAGGCTCTGCCGCTGCACGAACGGCGGCTCGCGGCAGAATTGCCGTCCTCCGAGGAACCGCCAAGAACGGCGTCGTGTCGACGATATCTTCCGAGGATCGGTTCGGAGACCTTGCCGACGCCATGTTAGCGAGAGAAATCTAGGATTTTTCACCTCCTTGGAACCCTAATTCTTCAATCGAACCGATTTAGCCCATCAAAGAAAGAAATTGGATTCGAAAAACGAAACTGGATTCACAGTTTTGTGAATTTTGGTTTTTTTTTTTTTTTTTTTTTTTTTTTCCTTTGAGAGCTTCACTGTAGAAATGGAAGGTTGGAGATAAGCTACGAGGTTTTGCTTTTTTTTCTTTGAATTTTGGAATTTTTTTTAATTTGTTTTCTCATTTCGTTTTCCTTGTTTTTTTTTTTTTTTTTTTTTCCATCAGGGAATTCATTATGTTCGGTTATTCGGTAATAAGAGTCGCCACGTCATTGGCTTTTTCTAGGTGGGTCCCAGAGTTGTCGATTTTCTCGTGATCCATCAGATGGTGACGAACTGTCCATTGAGTAAATTATTGAACCAAGATGTGATGTATATTTCACTCTAACAATAAAATAATTAAATTATTAATTTTAATATAATAATATATATAAATATAATAATAAGTTAAATTTATGATATTTTACATCTAACTCTTTTAAGCTATTATTATCTTAACGAATATCCATTAATTTTACAATGGGGACTTATGCGGGATATACTTTTTCCCATTAATGGGTAAAAAAATTAACTGTCCGAGTAAAATGAAAATAAAATAAAAATAATTATATCATTTATTTAACATAAAATTATGATAAAATTTATTTTATATATCTTGTTGATAAAATTTATTTTTAAATTATTTTAATATAATTAAATATTAAATATTATTATATATGATAATTATCATTCATCTTCTGTAGTGGTGTTTGATTAATAAATTAAAAACTTCTCGTCACTAGGGGTCAGGATGGGGGTGGGGGCTCGAGCGCGATGGGGAGGGGGGGTCAGGTCGGCGTCGGGGGGGGGGGCGTGAGAGGGGGGGCTTGAGCGCGGTGGTGGGGGAGGGGGGGGCTTGAGCGCCGGGGGGGTAAGTTGGGGTCTGGTCAGCGTCGGAGGTTTGGGCAGGGGGGGGGGGGGCGCTTCGAGAAAAGTGGTTTCGCTCTACCACAGGGAAAAGGTGGGTTCAAAACGGCGTTTGGGAAGAGGGGTGGATGGGTTCGTTGCCAGCAAGCAATATTGATGGAGAACCCAGCTAAGCCAGTGACTTTTGTTTTAGATTTTACTCTTAATAATGTTGTTATAGCATAAAAAAGATTAAAAAAAATTGACCGGAGATTAGTGCTTATTGACTCATGGGAGGCCAAATGCGTTCATAATCTCAGGGAATGATTGCTATCATGTTACTGTTCATGCCGGAGTTTGGCAGCCATTGTTGCTGGTTTTTTTTCGAAGAAGGGGATGAAATTTTTTAGAAAATTTTTCCTCTTTTTTTTGTTTTTAAAGTGTAATCTCATGTAAAGGAAGCACATTATTTTGGT
>BKCH01000561.1:0-35980 GCA_008635985.1 Ficus erecta
CTATAAGGCGTCGGAGACTCGCTTTTTATTGATTATGAATGTTTAGTATCAGTGGTGTCGCCAAGCAAGTTTTAAAATGTATATATGTAAACTCTTTCTCTAAATTTTTATGATTTCTCTAACTTTATACATAAAATCTTGATTTATTTATATTATCGCTACATAATAACATTAAAATTTGAGAAAAAAGAATAAAAAAAAAACATATGTATCAATTAGTTCTTTTTCACAAGTGATGTTATACCCCACCATTCATTAATTAATTTTTAATTAATCACTGATTTACATCGAATTTAGCGACTCAAATTAATCACAAAATGCTTCTATTAATAGCTTTTTAATCAAAAAGTATCACACTAATGCTGTTTATTTAGCATTTTTTTAAACTAATATATTACTTCACTGTTTGAATTTGTGAAGGGATTGATTCAGTGGGAGGTAGACCTAGAGCTGGAGAGGGTGACGGTGGTCGGTTATGTCGACCAGAAACAAGGTGCTGAAGGCGGTGAGGAGGGCGGGGAAAAGGGCGGAGTTCTGGCCGTACCCCGACCCGCCGCTGTATTTCACGTCGTCAAGTGACTATTTCAAAGACACAACACGTGAGTTCAAGGAAGCTACAACTACTACAGGCATGGCTACAATATTGGGGAGAAGCATGGACCATCCCGGTCACTCAAAGGGGAGACGACAAGGTCAGCAACATGTTCAATGATGACAACGTTAACGCCTGTTGTCTCATGTAAATTAACGCTAATCTATATATAATTATATATTATTGTACATGTAATTAAAATGGTGTATGTATAATCACCATATAATATATATTATATGTGTTTTTATAATTCTATGCTATGTATTTTGGTTTTTATTTTTAATTGACGTATTAATTATAATTTGTGCTTGTATGGTTCGAATATGATAATTTGTATATATATGCTCTGATTGTACACAATCAGGGAATATATTCAAAATGGAACGGTGCTTTTTTGCATGCAATGCAAGTCATGTTGTTTTCAGAAGTGTCGGGTATATGTGTGTGTGTGTGTATATATATGTATGTATAATGTAAATTCGTGATATCCGAATAATCGACAATATCTCTTTGTGCGATCTGTGTAGTTGTTATCTGACAGCGCATATACGATGAGCTACGGGGTCATATATTCTTGGTAATTGATTTTGATATTTTCGCTTTAAATGAACTGATTTCTGCCCCACAATGCCAATAAAGTTGTGTTGGATTTTTCTTTCCCTTCTTGTTTGCTAAGTATGTGATTGGAGTTCATCATGATCAATAAAGATCACCCTGCTTTGGCCTTCTCCTCTTTTTCGAGAGTGTTTGGGGAAAAAAAAAAAAAAAAAATTCGTGTCATCTTGTTTTCATCTTTTAAAAGTCTCATCTGAAGAGCAAAAATATAAAATTGTAAAAAATATTTTATACACAATATAATTGTTAATGATAAAAGGAAATTCAAATCACACATCGTAAACATATAACAATAATAACATATATATAAATGTATTGGGTCACTTTACTTAATAAGTTGACATTCTAAGATGAAAATCTCAAATTCGCAGCATATGAGTTGCTCTATTCAGAAAAGATTTGACCGAGTTTTCTTATGTAACCTATTTATGGATCAAGATTCTTTCAGTTTTTTTTTATACTGTTTTCTCTCACAAAAATTTAAATTTCTCATTTAAATTGTGGATTTTAACCTCCCTTAATTTGGATTTTGATAGATTTTGAGATGAAAGACCTTATTTTAACTTTTGATTGGATTTATAACTAAATTTAATTATTATAAATGACTTCACTTTGACTTTTGAGAATTTTAGAATTTTTATTGGGAGAGTAATCCAAATAGCATAATTAAAGTTTAAAATTTAACAAAATAGCAACATTTGTAAAGATAGAAAATTATAGCATATATAGATTTTAAATTTTAAAAATTCCGAAACTGCCCTCGACTATCCTTCTCCATCTTATATCTCAGTCCCGTCGCCGTCGCTTCACAAACTCCAGCATCGTCTTGGGCGAAAACGCGGTCACCAGAAGCTTCGCGATCTTGGCCGAAGCTTTGCGATCTCCTCCGGATGCTTCATGATCTCTGTCGGATCGGCTGCGAAAATCGATCTCCTGAGGATCCTCACCAGCTTCCTCCTCTCAGTTTTCTTCGAAGTCTTCTCCGACGACGAAACCGGATTTGCGCGAAAACTTCGGCGAGCATCTTTGCGTCGCGTGATTTCTCCTCGCGGTTTCTCCTCGCGCCGCCGTCTTGTGATTTTGCCTAGCCCCAACTTCGACGACGCCCGGAAAACGACATCACCCAGATCTCATAAGACGGATTGCTTCTTCGACGAAGGCGAGATGGTAAACAACGTTTGGTTTTGAAATTACGAGAATCATGGTATAATTTTGCAATTTTTTAAAATTTTAGGCTTTTTAAAATGGGGGGTCTGCGGCAGTGCCCCTTTGAGGGGCTCTACCGTAGAGTCCCGTAGAGTCCAATTTTAGGATCATTGCGATCAAAGTGTACGGGCATAATTGTGGAGATGCACAAAAGGTCACATGCACATGGCCGTAGAGGAGCACTCCCCTGAAGTCCCATTCCACCCAAAAGCTTCTCCGTCGCCGACGACACACCACCCCGACGATGGCGACTCACCCCCAACTCCGGCGACTCACCCACGGCCTCCCACCACCGGCCGCCGGCCGTCCGGCGACTCTTCCCTCTCTCTCTCTTCTCCTCTCCTCTCGCGGCCGCCCACCGCCGGCCCCAGCCCCGGCCGCCGGCGACCCCACCCCCTCTCTCTCTCTTCCCTCTCTTCTCTCTCTTCTCTTCTCTTCTCCTCTCTCTCTTCTCCCGCGACCCCACCCCCCCCCCCCCCGGCCCCCCCACCCAACCCAGGCCCCACCCCGCCCCCCCCACCCCCCTCTCTCTCTTCCCCTCCCTTTCTCTCTCTTCTTCTCTTCTCTCTCTCTCTCTCTCTCTCTCTTCCCCTCTCGCCGGGTGGCTGGGAGGGCTGGGGGGGTTGTCCGGGGGTGGGGGGGCCTGGGGGCCGTGGTGGTGGTCCGCGGGAGAGAGGAGAGGAGGGGAGAGAAGAGAAGAGAGAGAAAGGGGAAGAGAGAGAGGTGGGGTCCGTCGGCGGCCGGCCGGGGCTGGGGCCGGTGGTGGGGGGCCGGAGGTGGGTCGCCGGGGGAGAGAGGAGAAGAGAGAGAGGGGAAAAGAGAGAAAATCGCCGGCGGCCGACGGCCGGCCGGCAGGAGCTGGGGTCGGTGGTGGGGGGGGGCCGGAGGTGGATCGCCGGCGTCGGGATTGGATCGCCGGCGTTCGTCGCCGGCGGCGGGACTCAACCCTTTTTCTTCTCACTCACTTTGTTATAATATGGTTGTCCCTATGATTGTTTATGTGCACCCTCAAATATGGACCATGAGATTCAAGATCAATGGCTCAAAAAATGATTCTATGGGTAGAGACTCACAGTCTCTACCACAGCCACACCCTTTTAAAATAACAAAAAAGATAATTGCACTATTTACTAATAAATATAGTAAAATCAAGTATTTGTTAGTAAATTTAATACTTTACTAGTAAATCTGATTATTTATATTTACCCGATTTCTTATAACTTAATATTTACCAGTAAATAGTGATGTTTACAATAAATTATGTTTTTTTTAAGTTACATTAATTTTTAACATTTTTTTTAATAAATTTATTATTTACATGTGAATCTAAATATTTTGTGATAACTCCGTTAATTCTAATTTTTCACTTACATTATGTTTAAGAGCTATGAATTATTTTCCTAACAAATAAATTTATTTTCTTGGAAATATAGTATTTACTTTCAGATAATTTAATAGTAAATCCAATATTTACTAGTAAATTCAGTACTAGTAAATACAATATTTAATAGCAAATCTGGATATTTACATTATTTTATTTTTTATTATTAGTAAATCCAAGTATTTACTGTATTTGCACAATTTTATAAAAATTTATGTAATTTGTATGAACTATATTTATTAGTAAATACTTGGATTTACTATATTTACATAATATGCGTAAAATTTTATGTAGTTAATTATATGTTCTATATTTATTAAATACCTGAATTTACTAGTAAATATTTGTATTTATTTGTAGATTCATATATTTATTAAGTAAATAAGGTATTTACACATAAATATTTTAGTGGCACTCAATTTTATACTTTTGGATATTTAGTAAATACAATGCAAATAATAATAATTACACGTAAATATAAAATTTTCATTAAATAAATTAATTTTCATTCAATCATTTTTATATTTTTACAAAGTTTTTTAAATTATTAAAACACACCCAAAATTAAACCCCCAAATTAAACAAACCCTAACCGCCACCGCCACTTGCTGACACCGATTGTTGTTGCGAACCTTAGGTCAACTGAGCTTCAGTCATTGTAGTAGTGCCGTCGCCGATCGATTTCGCGAACCTCAGATCGAACCGAGCATCGGTCATTGAAGAGAAGCGGAGCCCAGAGATTGCGTCACATAACCTAGAGATTGGAGCTTGCAGAGGCTGAAGTCTCGCGATGAAGAATCACGATCTCGCAGTGTTGAGGATAGCGACTAGCAATAATCGCACCCTCGTGACTGCGAGAACCACGAGCTCATCTCCTCCTCCGCATTGCAAGATCGGACAAACGACGAGATCGTGACAATTGGACAATGACGAGATTTCGACGATCGCCTCTGCCGCCATCACGATTCCTTCAGCCGATGAACAAAAAACCGCATCGGCGAAGGCGTTCCCTCATCGGAGATGGAGAAGACTTGACATGGGAACGATGCCGAAGACGGAGACGAACTAACTCACCGGAGATGGAGAAGACAAGAGCAGCATCGTAATATCAGAATCTCTCTCAAATATATATGCTATTTTGTTCACATTCTAAACTAATATGCTATTTTATTCAAAAGGTCTTTGTCAATATGCTATGGCTTGCAATTTCCCAATTTTTATTTACATGACCTCATTTAAACATTTTAGAATTTTCTCTAATTTATTTTGAATTTTGAGCAGCACTAATTTAAATTACCCACCAATCCTGTACGTAATTCGGTCGACAAAGTCACATAGTTCCAATAGTCAAGGGCTTGTGTTTCTTAGCCAGTTACTGGGTGGTTGGTTGAGGTCTATTTATTTTGGGCTTGTAATCTGATAGTTGACTGAGGCCCATTTAGAATCTTTACATAATGGGCTTTCAACAAAAAGCCTTTGAGCCTAGCTGCGTTGTCCGATGTTACTCTATTTGTAAGCGGAGAAATTATAGCAAATATGTCATTTTTAAAAACAAATTTTTTGCAGTAAATAGTATATTTTAAAAATATTTAAAATAAATTATCTATTTATGATAAATTATTTATTTAAGAAAATTTTTTAAAGTAATTTTATCGTAAATATTCTTTGTAAATAAATTATTTATTATAAATATGATATTTATCGCATTTTGAAGATAAATTTTATTGCAAATTTGCTTCATAAATACATTATTTATCCACATATGTTATTTACCATCACCCAATAAGTTTTCTACAATTTTATTTTTATTATTAGAGGTTTTTGACCTATTTCCTTCCTTCTCCCTTGTAGGCCATGATTTAAGTTGACGATTTTTTTTTAATGAATTTGGAGTTAGAGATTTAAACTTTACACTTTGTAATAAAGTCAGGTGTAGAATTACCATTATACTATACCGGCTAACAGGAATTAAATTTGAACTCATCAAATTATAAATGTAGCCATTTGTTTGATATTTCTTAGTATAAATTTAAATTATATCCTTCAATGAATTTTGTTTTATATGATTTCAGATTTGACCCCTTTCATACCACCACTCTCATTAAGGAAAAAATAAATAAAAAATAAAACTCCATATAACTTTTTGTGCATAAGCATAAAACACTAAAGTCTTTATCAATGATTTGTAAGTGGAGTAATTTTGTATTGCTATCTAAATTTTTAAATGAACATTAACAATATTAAATGATTAAAAAATTAATCCAAGAAGTTCTTATCACTAGTTTATCATAAGATTTCCTCCTGTAAAAAGACCCACAATGGGAAAAAAAGAGAGAGATATATTATAAAACATTTTCCTTACTTAAACTTGGGGGGGGTTTTTTTTTAACTGTACTAAAATTTGGGGTTTGGAAACGTTTGAGAAAGCACCAGAAAATCCCTTGGAAGTTTACAAACCTTGTAACCATACTACACGTAATAGATTTTTCCCATTTCTTATGGTTTGTTTAACTCAAATTTTTCAACTCAATTTTTGTCTATTTTTTGAAAAATCAATAAAAATTATAACTAGTTTATAAAAAGTCAACCAATTTTAATTTAAAATTTTTATCTCTAACTGACGAATCAAATGGAGGCTTTAGGTTTTTGTAGGGGGTGTTTGGTGTGTAAGTTTGAGTTAAGATTTGTAAGTTTAAATAGTAAATTTTTTTGAATTTTTTTGAATTTTCAGAAAAGACAAACAACTTTTTGAAGAAAAAGATAAAAAAAACATGATGAAAAAAATATAATTTAGTTTAAAACCAAACTTTTTGCCAAACAAGACCGTAGTTAGTTTGCTTTTGTTGTAGTCCTTGTTCTCTTTTCCTCGTGATGAGAATTCTTTTCCACTGCATCTTCTTGGGAAATAAAGGACAGGTTTCTTTTGCCTTTCTCCCTTCTCTCCTTTTGTCTTGTTTTGTTTTTGTTTTTTGTTTTTTGTTTTTTTTGGTCTTTTTAAAAATCGATTAAATAAAATCCAGTTTCCTTCCTTGAGAAGGAAAAGTGGCTCGTGTAAGCATTCGTTTTTTAATCATATCAGTTCCTGGTAAATAAACAAATAAAGTAAAAAACAATAAATATTTACAATTATCATGTAGCGATCAAAAAATTTATCATATGACGGATGACGGAACTGTCACGTGACAGTGCTAAAATAGAAGACAAAATCATTATAGATAAGTGATTCGTCTTTTTAGTATAGAAGAAGAGTTGAAAGATTTTTAGGCTATGTTTGATGCTCTATCTTATTTTGAACTTAATTGTACTTTACGACTTTTTTTTTTTTTTTTTTTTTATCTTTTCTCAAAAAGTTAACAAACAATTTAATTAGTTTTTAAAAAGATAATTAATTTTAATCTAAAATTTTCATTTTATTTCAAACTCAACTCGAATATCAAATACACTTATGGTTTGTTTGGACATCATGTTTAAATTCAACTAAATTGTACTTTTTTCACTGAATTTGTGTTTATTTCTAAAATGTAAACTGTTTGGACATCATGTTTAAATTCAATTAAATTGTATTTTTTTTTACTAAATATTTGTATATTTCTAAAATATCAATAAAAAATGTAATTAGTTTTTAAAAAATCAATAAACTCCAACTTAAAAATTTTAACTTAAATCGATAATCAAACGGAAGCTTAATATTTAAAAATAATAATAATAATTGAACATTTATTTCGCCTTTGGCTTTTTCCTAGAAACCTCTTTAAGCCTTCTATTGGATCCCCACGGAATATAAAAGTACATTATTGGTCTAGAATACTTTAGTTTTAAATATGTTTATGGTTGTTATCGTCGCCGACCTTTTCTTGTTTCTTTCACTTTGATGGTATAGCTGAAATTTGTTTTATCTTACAGGCCTTAGGGTATAGCTGAAATTTTTTTTAAAAGAATTTTTATTAATTTATCATAATTCTTTTAACTCTAGCCTCCGTTTGGTATTTAAGTTTAACTCTAACTAAACTGTATTTTTTCATCTCAATTTTTATATCTTTTTCTAAAAAATCAATAAAATTTATAATTAATTTTTGAAAAGTCAATCAATTCCCACTTAAAAATTTTATCTCCAACTAACTTGCTAAACGGAGACTAAATCTTAATAATACAAATACATATAAAAATTATTGCTAAATTAATTTTACAACCATACCAATTTGTCACATTATACAAGTGAACTTAGCAATATTCATTCTCGCAACATATTCAAATTTCAAAACATTTTTCTTTGTCTTTTCCTTTAAGAGAAGTTTTCTTTTTTCTTTTTTTCTGTAATTTTTTTGAGTGAATTCTTTTTCCTGTTTTTTGGGAAAATGCATATTGTCAGAATATATATTATAGTTAAGGACTTAAGTGAAAAAAACCACTAAACCACTAAAGTTTGTAGGAATTTGACACTAAATTAAGCTATATGTTCTCCACACAAATTTATAAAATTTTAATTTTTATTCTTGAATTGGAGTGGGGGTTCCAACTCTATATTTTACAACGTAATTAGCAATGAAACCACTACACTAGACTACATATGTGATCATGAAAAAAATTTAATAGTTTGGAACACAAAGAAACCTCTTCCATCTTCTTAGGGATGTCAATGGGACGGGGTGGAGGCGGGTATGCCGCCCCCACCCCCATACCTGCCTCCCTTTTTACATCTCATACCTGTCTAATTTAATGCGAGTGTGGGGGCGGATAATACCCGTTAGAGATATTATACTCATACCTTACCTATTTACCCATCAAGAATTATTAAAAATAAATAAAATAATTTATATTAAAGTTTTCATAAATTTTTACAATATAGTCATACTTGAAAATAAAACTGAAATATTAAAAACAAATCAAAACTTCAGAAATCTATAAAACTAAATTCATAAAGCAAACAAAAACATTAAAACACTAACTTTATTCTTCTTCTATATATATATAAAAATACATTATAAATAAATGGGTAAAAAAACCCATTCACTCCCTGGCCGCCGGCGATACCCCCTACGCAGACGAGCCCCAACCCGAGACGCCCCACCCCCCTGCGCTGGAGCCCAGGTGACCCCCCTCCCCCAACGCTGACGAGCCCCAACCCGAGCCCCCCACACTCCCCCGTGCTTGAGCCCAGGCGCCCCCTCGCCTGGACGCCGATGAGGCCCCCCCCCCCCCTTGAAGGCAGATTTGGTCGGTGTTTTGGGGGGGGGGGCGTCGGCCTCTGGGGAAGGAGGGCTCCTCGGTGTCTTTGCCAATGTTGGGGGGGGTTGCCGGTTGACTGATGAAGAAATCAGTTTTTTTTTAAATTTTTTTTTGAATTTCTATTTTTTTATTTTTAGTATATAATATTATGGGTTAATGTACATTATAGTTATTATACATAAGCAACATCTTAACCGTTCGATTAAATCAGATGGTTTAAAAATGAACTATATCAATAGGATATATAAAAAGCGTTTTACCGCAGCTTTATCCTTTTTTATATTCCGGATTAGTACCCAAAAAAAAAAGGGGTAAAACTATGGTAAAGCCCATTTTATATACTCTATCGATAAACTCATTTTTAAACCGTCCAGATGTAATCCAACGGTTGAAATGTTGTTTGTGTACGGTAATTATCATACACTTTACCTTATAATAATATTTGATTAATAAATAAAAATAAGAAATTTTAAAAAAATCCACCAATGGTGGAAGGTTGAGGGGAGGGGAGGTTTCCATTGCTGGGGTAAGGAAGGAAGGAGGGAGTGGGGTGGTCGACGTCAGGGGCAAATCTGGTAGGGGGAGTGTCGCCATGTCGGGGGGAGGGGGGGCTCCTGGGCTCGAGATCTCGGGTGGGGGGGGGGGGGGTGCCTGGGCTCGTTAGGGGGGAATGCCTAGGCTGGTCAGGGGGGAGCGGGGGTCTGTCACCAGCGTCTCGAGGGGGGAGGGACTGGGTCTACGCCGATGTAGGGGGGGTCGGCAGGGAAGTCACCGACGTCAGGGAAGGAGGTTGGATTTTTTAAAATTAATTTATTAGTTAAATACTACTGTAAGGTAAAATGCATGATAATTACCGTACACAAATAATATCTCAGCCGTTTGATTATATATAAATAATTTAAAAATAAACTCTATCGATATGATACATAAAAAAAGTTTTATTGTAGTTCTACCCAAACAAATAGACATATCTCTAATCCTTGTATTAAAACAAAAAAAAGAAAAAACCTTGTATTTCAATTTTCAACCAATGAAATTGATCAACAAATAAAGTAATTAAATATTATTATTTTATATTTGTTTTTTGGTTTTTTCGTCAAATTTCAAAGCAAACAGTAGGTGACGCAGTCTATAGTCCCCAGGAAAAGCAAGAGCAAGTCAGACAAGAGGAGAGAGAGAGAGAGAGAGAGGAGAGAGAGAGGACAGGGTTTCGAAGTAGAAGAAGAAAATACCTTGTCCGTAAAATCCCATCCCTTTCTTAGGCGATCAAATCCCGTCGAAGGAACAACTTGTCTGCTCTTCTCTGCTTCTGGGTAAGCTCTGAATTTTTCTCCCATATTTCGTAATATAAATTCATTATTTGGTACAATATGTAAACCAGACAGATGATTTTTTTAATGTTGTTTTTGGTGTTCTTCTGTTTTGGTAGTTTTCTCTGAGAATTTCTTTGATTTTTGCGGTTTTTGTGGGTGGGTTTTGATCAGTTATTGGTCAACTTGCGTTCTAGGGAGAGAAAGTTTGTTTATTTGTGAAAAATGGAAGAAGAGGGTTACGGGAAACAAGGGTTATCATCTTCATCATCATGGGCTTCTCGTTTGTCACCTTTAGCTCAGCCTTTTACGATGAACCACCGAGCTTCTGTTGGTCAAACTTCTGCCTTGAATTCGTTGACCAGCTTGAACCAGAAGCCCTTTACCCCTTCTCCAAGCAACCATCTTGACCCCTTTGATGATGCCCTATTGCCCGATTCATTTTCTAGTAATCTCACTTTGGGTCGTGATCAGCTTCTGCCTGTGTCACCTCCAACTTTGCCTTCTTTTTCTGCCCATCATCAATCTGATTCCGCTCCATCGGTATCGGCCTCCCCTCTTGACGATCTCTTGGAGTTCGGTGCCGAGACTTCTTTTTCGCCATACCCATTAGAGGAATTCCATGGATATTTTGATTCTTCATCTCTTCCTGATGGGACCGAGTTTGATGCTTTGGTCTCTACTAAGTCCTCTGTATCCACTTACGCACAATGCTTAAGTTATGGGGCAGAGGAAGGGCGGCGGATGGGAAGAACTTTGTTTTCTCTAATGGTGGTGGACCTTTGGCTTGTGAAGGCTTGCTTAAACAAGGTAACTTCTAGAACATAGAAATCTTATTTTGGTGTAACCACAATGGACCATGTTGTGTGTTAATTTTATCATGTCAAGCTTGTTATTGTTTTTAATGTACTAAATGTATTTTAAATGTAGAGCATGAAAATATGGCAAAATAAGTGCTTTTGTCGTTCGTTAACGTCTTTGCTGTTTGCCCCTGTAAACGGATTCTAAACACTTGGAATCTTGTCCCGAAAGTTTCGAAATTGGACTTGTGAAATACAATAGTTTTATCAATAGAAGAGGATCAATTCATTTTTTCATGTACGGAGAGGAGATGCTAAATGTCTCTCTTTTTCCATGGTAGATTCTAAGCTAACCCCTAATAAGGTTTCAACTGCATCAGATGTGCTATCTTTGTCAATGCTCCAAAATATTCCAAAAGGTAAGATTTTGTATCCTGTCATTGTGTACTAGTTCTTTTCAGCAGCTTCACCAGTCTCATTCTTACAGAGTTTTTGTTTCTAACTCACAACTTCCAGTTCCCATGCTCGGATTATCAGCCGATGGGACAAAATTTCCACCGTTTAGTCACATTTTGTCAAAGAATGTGGAAGTTACAGGCAATTCCGTTGCAAATAATAAGAGTTCTTCTGGTAGGAATATATGGGGGGAAAGGGAGATTCACGGTCTGCTGAATGCTGACAGCAAAGAGGTTCACCAAGATAAAAACCAAGCGGACAAAGGCAATGAAGTAAAGAATGCCAAATCTGTCCCTTCTAAGGTTTTGGATCCCTTGGCAAAAGCAAAATCTGAAGCGCAAGCTACTGTGGTTGATATTCTTGGCAATTTAATTCCAGAACGTTCTGGTACCTTGGCGGGTATTTCCACAAAAGCTTCTTCCAAAATGTTGGATGAGAACGAGTCTGATTTGGATTCACCCTGTTGGAAAGGAATCCAGAATTCTACAAAATCACCCGGCATAGTTTCAGAGTCTTTGAGCACACGCTCTCTTCAAAACGAATCAGAGGCTGGTACCAGTTTGAACCCTCAGGCGCCCCAATTTTTTCCTTCTCACGCCAAAGGAAGTAAAGACTACTTGCAGAACAATTTTGTTGGAGGTTTTCTGTCTCTCGGGGATGGTGAATATTCTGCTTTTGATTTATCATACAAAGAGCAACCACCTGTTGATTCCTATAAAGCTGGATCAAAGAGTCCTGGATTGAGCAATGCAGCTGGCTATCGACATTCTAATGATGTGAATGAACGTGGACAAGAATCTGCTGTGCTTAAGAACTCAAAAAATAGTTCCACGCTAAGTCCACCTCAGATGATTGAACCTTGTCTTGTCAATGGATTCTTTACATCAAAAGGTATGCCAGTTAAAGGGGTGAATAATGGACCCTTTGCGGACGGAATTGTGGATGCTGCAAATCAGAATCCATCAAGTCTGTCTGTCCTTGCAGCGGAGCACATCCCAAACTTATCGTCTCCTGGAGTTGGTGCTCTTAATGATTGTAGTGAAATACTTCAGAGTCTAACCCAATCCCTGTCTAAATGTCCAAAAATAAATGTTGCTGTTGTGGTTAATACAATACGTTATCTGTCAGATTTGCTTGTTCAAAACTGTTCAAATGATTTAGATTCACTGAATGAGCATGAACATGTTATGATCCAGCACATAATCAATAGTCTTTCTAAGCTTGTCAAACGTAAGGTTGGAGAAAAGACTCCAATGCTTGATTTACTTCATACGGGCAGTCTGGACTATCGTGATAAGTCGACGGTGACCGATGAGGTAGGAAAGTGTGTTTATCTGTTTGTGTCTGACTTGTAGGCAACATGGAACTTTGTCATACTTTTCTATTAGAAAAAAAAAAAAAAACATCTCATATTTCCTTTATTCTTCTATTTATATATATTTTTGCTCACTATTACAGTTCACTCGACTCTGAGGTACAAAATTGGCCAACTATTTGAAGACTAATATTGTAATTCCAAAAGTGTTTTCGGTTTTACTGTTTAAGGGCTTTTTTCTTCATGTACATGCGTTATTTATTATATCTTGTGCATTTTTCTGCTCCTGTGTGTGTGTGAGGGAAAAATATGTTTATAGATTAGTGGATTGGTATATGTCATCTATCATCATCGTCATCTCATTACAAGCGAGGGTAAGGGGAAGGGTAATTTGCTTGCCGCTAATAGGCACTGCCATTTTCTGCATGTGTATAGAAGAGTTACTGCATATTCTGAGAACTTTAATAATTTTTTCAGCATTCAAACATGGAGTTCCAAGTTATTCCAAGGACAAATGATCTGGTGGTTCGTCGGGAGCTAGACGGTTGGAGTGACCTTGCGTGGAAAAAGACTTATTCTCATGTGCCCACGCGGAAAATACAGGACATTGTTCCTTCATCTAGAGACACAGGCTCTTCTGAGAGGGGCAATAGTGTCGTTCCGGTAAGATTAGGGGTTATGATGTGGACAATATTATTGTCTTTACGCTAATGTGGATGCATACGGGGAAAACAAAACATAATTTTTTTTTCAATCTAAAATTCAGGTTCTTAGGAATGCTCTGAAAGAAAACCAGCAGATTGATGAAGAGATACAACCGCAAGCTTTGCTAAATTTATGGCTTGAAGCAGAAGGAGCTTTGTGCTCCATGAAATATGAGAACTACATTTTGCGTATGAAATTACAGAAAACTGAGCAAAGATAAGGTTAACTACTTCCCCTCCGGTCTTTACTCTTTTCATTTTCTTCCATTCTTTATGTGACCCTCTTTTCCTCTACTCTTTAGGCGTCGGGAGAGCTTTTCAATCTCGGGAGCTGATATTGGCTTTAATGCTTCTCCTGAGAGCTGACACGGGCTATTGTTGTAAATGAAGCTGCAGATTGTTAATGCTGTTATGCTTGGCCACGGAATCATCTGTATATAGGACTTGTGACAATGTTTATACGCAAAAGCAGTCTACATTCTATAACATCTTCTCTTTTGGTAAACCATCAGGCGAAAAGTTTTTTCCGGGATCATAGAAACTGAAAAACCTCTTGGAACATTTTTTTTTTTTGGGAGGAAGATTGGAAGACTAACTGCAATGTCACAGCAGAGTATGAGCTGCTGAATCAGAGTTTTTTGTGCGGCAATAAAACTGCGTGTTAGTTAAGTTTGTCAAGCATAACTGTAGAGAGTAACACATTTTAAAGAGCGGCCTGGAGATCAACTGCCTTGGGTTGTGAGAATACCATCGATCAACATGGAGGCACGGAGTACTGCGAAGAAGACGGCATCTAAAGATTCTCAAACAGCAAAATGATGCTTTAAAGGTGTCGGATTCTGGGTGGTAAGCCTGTGCATTCTTTCATTGTTTTTGGTCATTTCAGACAAAGTATCTGATGTTGTTATTCAGTTCGATGCCGTTTTTTTCGCTTTAATCCAGCACATGAATTATACAGTGCAGGAGATTCTGTTGATGAGCTCTTATGTTGTATGTGCCTATGTGGTTAAGGAAATCTGCAGTAAACGCTGCATATATAATAGTACAATTTTTGGTTCGTCGTTACTAGAAAATGGAGTTAAAACTTGAAAGAGACTGTGGAAACTGTGTTTTGATTCTTGGTGTCAATTTTTATTCTATTTTATTTTTATTTTTTTAAGCAGAGATTGAAATTTCTTCAGTTGCATATGAACGTTGGATTCCAACACAGAACATTGTCCTATTATAACTGAATCAACTTTGATGACTTTGAAAGCACCTATTACAAAACTTTATAAGGCCTAGTATATAAGAGCAAGGCCGAAACTTGAGATTAGCTTTAATTTGATACTGGGAAATTGGTGTATTCCAAGTAAACCTTAAACAGAGAAAATATATCTATATATATATATATATGTATATGTTCTTCCAATGCATGTGGAGGAAAGAGAAAAACTGATAAAAAAAAAAGTTTGAATGACTATCACAATCCCAAAATCTTGGTAACCTACAAGGACTCGAAACCATGTCAAACTCTTGTCAAGTACTTCGTTCTCCACCATCCTATTTATGTTGTCTTCTCACCATTTTTCACACTTGAATTGGGGAAAAGGGCACAAAAAAAAAAAAAAAAAAAAAAAAAAAAAGAACATTTAAAAAAAAAAAAATTCAAGTTTTTGCACGTTTTTATTTAAAATTAAAAAAAAATTAAACAACTTATGTTTATTAATTTAAAATTATTATAATGATTAGTTTAATTTTGATTAATAATATGATATTAAAAATAAAACAAAATTTTTTTTAAAATTTTGAAAAAAACTCAATTATGAGGGGATATGTAAGTAAATTTAAAACGGTTTATGAATGCATAGGAAGATTTGTAAGTGACTCCAATTCCAAAATTTAAAACCAAGTAAATAACTTATTCACCGTAAAACCCTCACTTCAAATATTGTGTACTTGGATTATTTGTTATTTCCTGCGAGTGTTTCTCGTTCATATATTGTTTTCTTGCGGGAATATCTATAGTGAAATAGTTTCTTAAATCTAGCTGAGCAAACTGCAAATGTTCTCAACCATAGCCTTATTCCTAGATCCAAATCCCACCTACTACCTTTGTTATATACATTCCTTGAGTAGCATATTAATTAGATGCAAATGCGATTCAAATTTCTTTACCTACAAACTCAAAAGTTATAGTCATTTATCCAAAAAAAAAAAAAAAAAAAAACACAAAACTCTCAAGTTATAGTCTCTAATCCATGCATAGATTCACACACGTATCACGTTCACTATTTGACGTAGGAGTGACAAAATCACTCCTCTCAAAAGTTGTAAGTGATTAGAAAGATGCAATCAAATATTTTAAACATCATTCAGGATTAAACTTGAGAATTTATCCAAAACACTATCTGTTTTGGGCCTTACTTTTAGGAGTCCCATATGAATCCGTAAGCACCCAATAAATGGGTATAAACACTTTTTTGCGGCCCAAGTAACACAAATCGCATGCCAAGTTCAATTATATGCTCCTACATCATTCTCCATTTCTTAGAAAAATGCCTCCCAAAGATCAGACCTGAGAACCCCGACTAAGCATAATCCATTTAGACCTTATTTTCGAAGAGTCCTTTATGAATTTGGCACACCTACGGATTCAGGCATTTCTTTAAGGCTCAAATCACATAAACTATCTCCTAAGTTCAAATACGCTCTTGTATCGAAGTTGTGTATGGAATGATGCTAATAAATGACTACCATGGCCAGATCAGGAGTCAACACAAAACGCTGTACACACACACACACTTATATATATATATATATGTAAGTGTAAAGTTGAGTTATATAACAGATTTGAAACGGTAATTAAATACAAGGGTATACCTTGTCCCATATTTACTATATGTTGGTGTGGTACCACATCAAAGATGGCATTAAATTACAGTACAGGCTTATCAGGTGCGTGCCCAATTGGATGTACATGGACAACCCATATGTAATGTAACCACCAAGACAAAAGTTACAAGTCAGGACACAGTGGGGGGACCTTTCTCTTTGCTCTATACATATACATATACATATACATATATATTTATATATTTTCCTTTCATCTGCGGTAACCTCTAAGCATAAATTCTACTTTGTTACCTACTGGATAAAAAGATTAATTTTAAAGAAGTATAAAATTTAAGAACTAAAATTAAATTCGACCTATGGTTTCAGGGTCTTAAAAATGATTTTTTTTAAAACTCCTTTTAAGTTCTTTGGAAATAATAAATCAATATTTTTAAACCTTTGGGTCGAGGGGATCTAACTAAGGTACCAACCATATTTTGATACCGGGTGCATTAATAATCAGGACCCGGTTTGGCTCCATATTCTCTCTGAACGGTCTCTGCCATATGATTCGCATGGTCCATATGGTCCATTGTACTACATATATATAAAGATATATGTATATATTTATGCATGTATATATCCCCACCGGCTCATAAAAACTATACTTGTACATGACACATGATGTCACATACAAATAATTAATACGAAATAAATCAATCTAAAAAAGAAGACGGCAAGGCATGCAAATGCAGGTAAGCTAAACGATGAAAAAGAAAATAATTAATAAGTGGTTTTAAAAAAAAAAAAAAAAAAGTGGGTTAGCTAGGTGTATATATAGGAGTTATATATATATATATATATATAGAGCTAGGTATCTATCTAGAGTGCAAACAAAATATGTGGGGGATATAAAGGAGAGACTAAAAGGGAAAGGCGTAAGAGTACAGATATATAAATATAAATATATATATATATATATGTATATGTATATCTCTATATATATCAGCAGCTAATTAGGGGATGGGGGGGCGGGTGGGGGGCAACTTAGGGGGGCTAGCTCATTGTGTGATCAGCCTGCTGTGCTGGGCGTACTCGGCATTGAATGAGGGAGAGCAACAGTCAGTATATATATTGTTTATATATACATGTGTACATATATATATATATATATATATGTATCTAAAACATGTAAATATATGCTTATATATATTCTTGTATGGCTATTAATTCACCATGTGAATCCACAACTTTAATCCAGATATTCTATCAAATTTCGGTGTGTCATTCAGCTCTGCCCAGCCATTGTTTTCATGCTAAATGTATCGTCTGAAAAATGAAAGGTATGAAAAAAAGTTGATACAACAAGTCACGATGATGTGAAACGAACACATTGACTGAAAAGAGAACAAGATGTTAAAAACTATACAAAATAATAGACCCTCTACAATCAGTGATGGAGTCGGGAATTTTGTTATCAGTGGGGCTTATAACTAAAACAAAATTTAATAGGATTATAAGATCAATTTTTTTTATGCTTAGTGGGGGCTATATGTATAATCATATTATGAAATACACATTTTTGTATACAAAAGTTTTTAACAAACATTAGTTGAGTGGGGGCTTAACCTTGCATGGCTCTGTGTATGCCTATAATATTAATAGTAATTTTTATGTTTGATGAAACTACTAATTATCGATAAATAGTTTTAGGTGGAACTCATTCTCAAAAATTAGCTCAAAAAAGGAGGCTGTTCAATTCATGTATAAATACCATAATAGTCTATAATGTTGAACAAATTCAACTTCTAACTATTAAATGAGCATAATAGAATTCTCGAGAGAGTACCTAATTCACATATAAATACTGTAACAGACCAATAACTTAGCAATGTAGGGTAAATTCACAGCTTAACATTCTCCTTTACAACTAATGTATCATGCAAATGGGTTAGGGTTAAAACCCACTGTCTCTTGTAAAATCTGACTTTAATACAATATGAGAGATACCAAATGCAAAATAGAGGAAAAGGAAAAAAAAAAAAAAAAAAAAGATAAAAGGAGGTTCTGCCTTTGTTATCATGTTAAATGAGTTTGGGTAGAACTCATCTTTAAAAGTTAGCTTAACTCAAGGGAAAAAGATGCTCAATCTATATAAACACCATAGCAGTCAAATAATTTATTGATATGGAACAAATTCATAATCTAATACTAACAACTTCTAGTGTGCCATGAAGTTGGGCTGGAAGTTTAAATCTGATAACATAATAAATAAATTTGGATAGAATTTATTTTCAAAAGTTTACTTAAAAAGAGATGGCATCCAATAAATATATAGATACAAATAATATAATAGTATAATAACTTAATAATATGAGATAAATTCAATTTTAATAATTATATCATATTGTTATCATATAACCTTCACTTAGAATAAACGATAAATGTTACAAATACATTTCAATAATTATTTCACACACACATACACACTTGACATGTTAAATTTCAACAAGTTGAAAAGTCACACTGGTAAGATATAGCATATCTTTAGGTATAAAGAGTTTTCCAAATATGAAATATCCCTTCTCTATCTCAAATCTCAAATCCCAAATCTCATCCCATCCTATCCAATCCCATCCAGGTGGGTCAGAAGAAATTTCTGCAGTCAGTCCCCCACCGCTGCCTTAATGCCTCTCTCTCTCTCTCTCTCTCTCTTAATTCTCTCTCATCAGACCCTTTGTTTTGTAGTAAATTGTAGGCCGGCCTGTCTTGCTCATCCACATACATATCATAAGCAATAAATACATATATATATATATATATTTCTATATTTCAAAATTTAGGCAATATATAATAAGATTTTTACAAACACAAACTTTTCGGCTGGTTGTGGAGCTAAACTAGCTGAAGGAGTATATGCTGCAGCTCCATGAATTGTAACTGTCATATCCCCCGGGACCCCCCAACCCCCTCCCCTCCCAATTCCAAAATTTTTTACACTACTATTATTGCGGTTGCTTTATGGGATCCGCTGCCCCTTTTGCACTGTCGTTGTTAAATGCTCTGTCACCAAGTATATATACGTATATATATATGTGTGTGTATATATATATATATATATATCAGATCCCTCTAGATATGTATAGCTTATATATGACTGGACCCCACACCATTATTTTTTTCTCTCTTTTTACTCTTCTTCTTCTTCTAGCTTTCTGCTGCATGAGTATTAGGAGCACTACCATACTCATGAAGTTAAAAGGAATAAAGGAAAACCCAGTTCATCACAAGCCGTTCATTCTCTTTTTTTTTTTTTTTCCTGACTAGATCATGATCATCAGAACTCAAACTTTTTTATTTTATTTTATTTTATTTTTTGGAACTTTGGAACGTGGGAATGTTGAGTTTGGATAACGGAGAGTAACTGGAAAAAAAAGATAGGAAAAGCATGCATGCCATGGTACAATTGATACTTTCTCTCTCTTCTTTCTCTTTCTCTCTCTCTCTCTCTCTTTCTCTCATAGTTTGAACTTTTGAAATTCTTCACTGATATACAATAATTTTCACCATGAGAAAAAGGTCTTTCAGAGTAGAGCCAAAAGAACTAAGATAACGTCTTTTTCTCTCTCTATAATGTGTGAACAGAGAAAAGAGAAAGATGAGAGAGAAAGAGAGAAGGTATATCACGGGGAATGTGGTGGCATTAAGACTATAAAGAAAGAAAGAAAGCAAGAAAGAAAGAGAGAAAGAAATATCAACGTGGTCCATGCATGTCTTAAGGAGTGGGAGTAGATTGCACGCGTCCTGAAAGTTTGGCAATATTGTCTTTTTTTAGAGAGAGAGAGAGAGAGTGTTATAGAGAGAGAAAGAGAACTTAACACGACGAAAACTACTTCTCTCTTTTATTTTTGCTTCTTAATTGTCGACATTCATTACCCCTATTAACACCTAAAACCTACTGCTTCTGATTCTGAACTCTCATTTGTAGAGTGGGACTTTTTAATTCTTCTTCTCTCTCTCTCTCTCTCTCTCTATATATATATATATATTTAAATAACATATATGTATGTGTATATATACGCATATATAGACATAAGTTCAGGGTCGTTGGTGAAGGAATCTTGTTTGGGTCTTCACTTGTTTTTCCGTGAATCATCATTCTTTTGTTAACTAGCTTGGTTACCAGCTGTTATAAGCAGTGCCACTGTACTTGCATAGGAACAGATTTTGACAATTATTTTTCACTGGAAGTATACTGTTTCCCTTCTATTTATAAATTCAGCTAAAGAGTTTCAACCGTACATTTTTAACACCACATAAAGTTATTTTGGTTGCTTAGCACAAGACAGAAAAAAAGCTATATATATATATATGTAAAAGATTCTCTCTCTCTCTCTCTCTCTCGTTACGTATATGTATATATGTATATAGATGTATATATATGAATCCTTTATTCCAAAATGAATGTACAGTACTTGCTCGTCTATTCCCCAGATGATATTTTGTTTCTTCTCTTCTGATGTATGACCCCTCTTCTTTTGCAATATACCCAACTTTTGTATAATTATTAAAGACTACACGTCTGAAAATTGGGTAAGCAAATCAATAATTAATTTAAATTAATGTCGAATCATGATATGAATATGTATATACATGTATATATATACATATCTATATACGTATAATATATACTTTTCTAACTAATTAGCCAATTGATTTCGCTTGCAACTATTTTGTGTTACAATTTTGAATATATATACATTTATATTTATATGTTGGAGAATATTTAAAACACACGAGACCCTGATCAGTTTTGAACAGTACTTTTCCATTAATGATCTGGGACCTAAAACTTCTTATTGACAGAGATAGTTAATTAACATATATTGGTACTTCGGTAAAATAAAAGTTGTTGTAAATACAAGTTGACTTAACAAAATTCAGTAAAAAAAAAAAAATTCACCGTGAAATTAGCTAGATAACAGTAGTTGCACAGCAACATGGAAGTAAAGGTGTACGTTTTGTCTCAGAAACATAGATCAAAGGGAAATAAAGGCCTGAGAAAGAAAGCAGTGAAATTAAGGAAAAGTCATCAGAGATGATGAACTCGCGCAGTTTTTTGTTGTAAGTGATGATCTGATATATAACTGTTTGTACATATATATGTTATATATATATATATATGTTGTGTGAGATTTGGCCAACGTTAATCTCGTTAGGGTTGTCTTGTCTGCTATACCGGATTCAGTAGAGTAGAGTGCTATATAAGCAGCCCTATATATGTATATATATACACTGAGAGGAAGTACTGATACAAACAATATTGCTGCTGCTAGTTGCTAGGTGCTGCTGATTAATTACTGACGGGGCTGTACACTACACAAATGCTGCCTCTGCCCTAGCTACGTCTAGATCACTAGATGCCAAAGCCATTGGCCCCGTATGGGCCCAATTTATGGCATACCTACAAACCGCCATCACTCCATTAATATATATATATGTGTATATATGTATATATATGTGTGTATGTATATATATATATATGTGTGTGTATGTATGCATGCACACACACATATTCCCACCAGCAAAAAACCTAGGTCGCGTCATAGGTTCGAATCGTCCCACGACGATAAGACGTAGACATAAATTTAAAAAGAAAGCTCTCATGTCATGACCGGCAGCTATTATTTTAGTTTGCATCTTGTAACTAATAGTTGATTTACTTGTAATCTTTTCTATGAAATCTTGTAACTGAATTATTTAAAACTATTATTGTAAATAACAAGTATCACAACAGTGTTGTATTAGAAATAACTAGTTGTTACAAATATGCACAAAAAAGTTATAACTGTTATTTTGTATGGGTGTCGCACAAGAAAGTTCCCGTAAATTTATTTATTACAGAGTTATTTGTAAAATCATTCCCTTGATTTTTTTTCCTTTTGAATTTATAGGTGGGGAAATTTAAGTACTATATCTTATAGTGGAGTCACATGTATAATTATCGACCATGTCAGAAAAAAATCTTTATAAAATCGATATTATACATATAAGTACACACATAAATTTTTTTGATGTACAAATACCTATTATGATTATTATTTCTTTTTTGAACTTGAGTATTGGGAAGTTGAACTCAACATTTATGATGTAGTCAAGTGCCAAATTGTCGTTAGGTTATATCTATAATCATGATACTCATTTTTATGATTATTGTTGTTGTTATTGTTATTATATTATGCTAATCAAACTGACATTTAATAGTGCTATTGCCAGACATATACGTTAAAAGTGGTTTAAGTAGATACCTTTTTCTTGTCCCATCTTGTGTAAAATTTGGCCGAGCTTTGCCAAAATTAACAACATTATAGTATTCAAGGTATTAAATTAAGTTATCAACGTTTATTTTTCAAAACTCGATCTAGCTAGTTTAAACCTTTTTGCCCTCCTTTTATTAGGGAAGTTAAGCCTAGTTGGACTAATGGAATTTTCATATATGTGTATGGTTCTGCTTGTGCAGCAAATAATAAGCAATGAAATAGAATTCCACATGTGAAACAATACAAGGTGATTATATCTTACGGTGTCACGGTGACATTAAAAACTTATGTAACAATTTAAGAGTGAAAAAGGGCATTAATTATTATTATTATTATTTGATTGATCTTGACATATGCATATATGTGGTTTTATTATCATCTTATAATTTTGTCATCATTAAGAAGAAAAAAAATGTAATTATTGTGATTATAGGACTAACACTAATAAATGTAAAAGTATAGTGAGAAACTTTAAATTTATGGCTAAAGGAAAAGTTGCTACATGCTAGAGCGTAGTACATATATTGATCAATGTATGTTTGTCTTGTCCTCATTTTACTATTAGACTTGACAACAGACTTCTATATAAATAAATTATTAGTTAATAGAATCCAAAGCATAGGTTTTGTTTAGTATTTTAGTTTTAACCTCTAAGTAAATTGTACTTTTCATCTTATTTTTTGTCTTTTTCTGAAAAGTCAATTAAAATTTATAACTAGTTTTTGAAAATTAACCAATTTCAAACTTAAAAATTTCATCTCCAACAGGCAAACCAAATGTAAGTTTACTATGTAAATTAATTGTTCACAAAATAATAATAGTAATAGTAATAATAAAAAGGAAAAAAAAAATATGTCGGCCAACCAGCTAGTTACAACGAGTACACTTTGCCTAATTATTGAAGACATAAAGGTAAAAGTAACAAGTCTGGATTGTTCTTTGTATTACATGGTGCAAGAAGTTTCAGTTTGATCAGAAGGATTGCGCATACTTCCATTAATTTTTTTTTGGATACTTTTCCATTGATTCGAAAGGCCTCTTTTCATGTTTTAACCATTATACTAGAACGAGTGTGGAAATCCTTTTGCAATACGTATTATTGTGTCAATGGTATACCAATAAAAAAAATAAACATGAAAAAGAATGTAAATTTAAGATACATAGTAATAGTATAAATTGTTTTAATCAGATAAGAAACCAAAAAAAAAAAAAAATTTGAAGTGAACACGTGGCAGTAAAATAGGAGTAGACGAATATACGGTAGAAGTTCCATTAGCACGTTTAATAATTTAAAGAAAGATAATAATGCAAAAGAAGATATATGCTTTTACTTACACTAATTGTATACGAACAATGAAATTACTTTTTTTTTTGGAAGATTAATAATGCTATAAAAATGATTGAAGGAATTTAACTAAGGGAGATTTAGGAATAAAGGCAACTAATTAAAGAATATATGTACTTAGCATAAATAATTGGGAACTTTGTCCAATATATATATTCATATATATTTATATATAAATGTGGAATATATACGATCGTTTTGCTAGGATTATATGTACAGAACCGCATATCTAACATGACTATGTCGTAAGAACATGCATTTACTGGCTAGCTAGCTAGCTTAATTTGAAGTGAAAATTTGTTTTCCCAATTGTGGAAAACTTCAGGAATCCTTCTTAAATTAGAAACAGGGAAATGAAAGTGAAATAAAACAATTTGAACTCAACACAAATAACCTTAGAGAAGAGCCTCTCGAAGTTTGAACTCCAACAAAAAATCTAAGCAATATACATATATGTATATATGTTCTATTCATTCAAAAATTTATCTATATTATAATGACTCTCTCTCTCTATATGTATATATATATATTAGCATGAGAACATTGCTGTAGAGGACTAGTCATGGAAAATTAATCAATGGCTTACAGTTGAAGTTACTAACTTAGCGTCCGCTTGATTCGACAGTTAGAGCTGAAATTTTTAAATTGGAGTTGGTTGACTTTTCATAAATTAGTTATTATTTTTGTTGACTTTTCAGAAAAAAAAAAAAAAAAAAAAAAAAAAGAGGCAAAAGCTGATATGAAAAATTTGAGTTTAAACTAAGATACCAAACAAAGGCTTAATTTCTAATTAAATACTAAATGATTTCCACATTAGAACTAGCTTCCACATGCAGATTAAATTTAATGATGCACCTGATCGTAATAAAAGCAAATATATAGATAGAAACTGGTTTAGGTATAAATATGGTCAGATAATATACCATTAGATACCAAGCATGTGCAGTGAAAGTTTTTGCATATTTTCAATTAATGTGGCAATTTGAAAACTATGTCTACATGCTAAATAGGGTAAAGAAAATCTATAAGCATAATATTCTCATCAAAAGTCTGGTTCATTTTTATACTATACAGCCTGTTGGCCTTGTAACATTAGTTATCATTTTAATATTAATTACTACTCTCAACAGACAGCAACACTCTTTATCCAACATATTTAAAGAAAAAAAAAAAGAAATATCCGACAAATCAAACTTATGTATTACGTTATCTATCAAATCATGTATTAATTATCTCATGTTTAAATTTTTTTTTTTTTTGAAATGCCTTTTTAAGTTTATATACTATATACATATGTTTGTATATATATACAAGTATGTATGTCGAATGCCGTTAATCCTACATAATATGATGCAACATAATAAGTTATACTTATATGCATTTGCATTATTGCAAGAGTTACATAACAAATCAAGATTAGTTATGTATCAAAGTCTACATATATACAAGGGTATGAAATATGAGGAATAAAATGAGCTAAAGCTTGAAACTAGATGCATGGCTGGCTAATTACTTGAAATGTATACAGACTGGTTGGTAGAGGTTTTAAAAGCTGTTATAGGTTTTTTTTTTTTTTTTGGAGTTTAAAAGTTACTTTTGAAAGTGTTTAAATGATCTGATTAGTCTAAATCACATTTCGAGAATAAAAAAAAAAAAAAAAACTCTCATGACTAGCTTTAAGTAAGATTATGAACTTCATTCTAACACTATTATTAATTTTTAAGAAATTTTGATATCATAAATTTTGACTTATTAAGCTCCTTTGAAATGTGGTTCAAACACTCACTTAAAAAGTCAGACTTTATTTATATTCTTCTACTGAGTAAAAACATACATAAAAGCTCTACCAAACGGATTATATATATTCAAATTTCATTTCTTCAATTATCTTTCTATACTACTTGCGCTAGAAAGTACCATTAACTAACTACAGGCATTAGCACCATTTGTTGAAGGACAATATTGATAAGGCAGGCACATACACACACACGTCTATATAGGTCCTTAAATTGATCTTAAACTTTGTCTGAAATATTATATAGAGAAACGAACTCATTTTGGAATCCCAGCCTACAATTTATACAATACAAAACACAGTACAAATCCTAGCTCTTCCTCATCCAGCAAGAGTAGGGACTTTAGGAATGCGGATATATACACACACACACACACAACACACACACACATATAGCTTAGCTACACCCTATGAAGTAGATTGATGAAGAGAACACCAAAAAATCTCATGCAGGCCAAATAAAAGAAGGTTAATTAGTTCGAACTTTCTTTTCTTAATTTTTCATGAGTGAGGAAGATTAATGCATAAGGTGTCAAGCTTTATATATAGGTGCAATTGTTCAAAGTTGGTGGACGAAATTTTTTTTTCTGGGTTTTTTTTTCGTTTTGGGATTTTTGGATGTGATATGTTATTCCAACTTCAACCAGCTGGATTAATTAATCTATTTAAAGGATATAAAGACTAACATACCTTTTTATATCCTTTTAATTGAGTCATATATCTACCTTCTTATTTTCATTTGTTTGATAAAATTAAGAAAACTCCGGATATTAATGTAATATTTCTTAAAATTCTGTAAAAGACGAAGTATATGCTACCTAATTAATGGCAAGTAGAAAGGATATATATATATATATATGATCAATCAAATTACTAATTCTTTTACTTATACTTATACCTAACTTAATATATGTTCTGGCATTATTATAGCTATTATACATATATATAATCTACATTTATTCTTAGTATTACTGGGTACATTTTCATGTTGCCCTATAATTAAACATTAGTACAAATCTCAGTGAAGCTTATGGGACGTTGTTAATTTTGTTATAAGAAATTTTAATCTCGAAAGAGTACTGTAACTAATCACATTAATGACTACGAAAGAAGGAAGAAAAGTAGCTATATATACATACACACGTACACATTTATAAAAGCTGGTGAGAGTTTAATTACTTGAGGCCAAAGATATTAATTATACACAAGGTAAAAAGAAAAAAAAAATCAAATATTATTAATTACGTATATATAAATAGGAAATATATTGAAGGAAAAAACAAATAATAATAATAAGGTTAACATACCTTTTACGGTCTGCAACTTTTTTGTCTGCAAAACCTGCGGGGGTGTCCCCAACGAAGCAGCGACAAGAACAACTTAACCTAACAAAGGTAAAATACAAAACTGCAATAAAACATTATCTCAGGTATCTACTACTCCCACTACTGTACTCAGCCGCTGCTGAGACCAGTCAGGAACAGATATATATATTATATACACAATATATATATATTGTATATTGAAAAGCTTGCTCCCATTTACTCAAAACAACATTGGAGAGAGATAGAGAGAGAAATTATTCAAAGAGTCGGTCCAATATCGTTAGCCAAAGAGAATCTATGTGAAAGATGATGTTGGAAGGAACATAAATAATTGGCAAGCCAATGGTTAGAAAAAAAATTTTGGACGCATCAAAAAATTCATATATGGGAAAATAATTATATCTAATCCAAAACAACAAAAAAGGTTTGGGGGTAACGAGGAATTTATATGTATATAAAACATATGAATGTACTTAAATTCCTCTATGATCTGCTATAATATCTATATATATCATCAAATTTGTATTATAAAATTATTTGTACACAAGAGTTAAAATTAAACTAATAATAAAAGAAGACACGAGTTTCTCTTTTGCTAACTCTTCCCCCCCAAAAAAAGAAAACAAAAACAAAAACAAAACGAAAAAAACAATTCTCCAACCCCAGTTCTTTCTGTACCCATAACCGAAAGTAAATCCCACTTCCCCAATTCCGTTATTAGAAGCCATTTCCCACATTGCATGTTGGTAAAGTAAAAAGCTAATAGCATCAGGAAAAGTAGTACCAAAATGCAGCGAAGAATTTGGTGTCGTTTTTGTTTTTGTTTTTTGTTTTTTTAAGCTGTGTCATGCTAAACTTTGCTTTCTCTATCTTCTGCTCATTTTTCGTTTGAAGCTGGCTCATCTTCATGGTTTGCATTAAAGTCTTCTTCTTCTTATTCTTCTTCTCTTCTTCGGCTGGTTGTGTAGTGTCATATGTCAAAATTGAGGGTCATGGAAGCCTTCCCCTTGTTGAGGAAATCGACGGTCGAAATCCCGGGGATCGGCGTGCCGTTGTAGAGCCTCAACTGGCCGAGAGGAGGTTGTGAATTAGGAGGAGAGGAAGAAGAAGAAGAAAGCCGAAGAGGCTGCTGAAGATGATGATGAAGAGACGACACCGCTGCCATTGTCGCATTCGACGACAGAGCTCAGGATGATGATCACATGACGATTCTTCGGATTCTGATTCCTCCACTGGACACTCCATGTTCACGCCGAATAGCCGCAGCCGCTTCCCCGCCGCGGCTGGCTTTCCGTGAACCACCGGTACCGAATCGAACACCTTCTGCTCCGCCCCTCCGCCCCCCCCCGCCTCGTTGCACCACCATCCCGCCAGGCTGCTCCTCTTGCAGTGCGGCAGCCGGGGCCGATGACCTAAGGTAAATAACCGGCCCCGCCGAGGGAATGTGCCCTCCGAAAGCGTAAGAATTACCGCCGCCCCCGCCGCCGCTGGCGATGTAGCTATTCCGATAAGGATATTGATTGTGATGGTGTAGACTAATCGCACCGTAATTCACCACCCCCGCCTGCGGCGCCGTCAAGTACTGCAGCTGCCCCATGTCCCTCGGTGGCGGCGGGTTGCGGCGGCCGCATTCGAGAGGGCTCCACGGCACGGACCGGAAGGAGAAGGCCGACGCCGCCCTGGGTAGTGGTGGTGGTGGTGGAGCGCAGCGCCCCCGCCGTGGAGGTGGTGGTGGTTTTCAGGCGCCTCAGGGCGGCGCGCCCCAGTCGATGAAAAGCCGATCCTTGCCGAGCTCGCCGACTCCGCGCTGAAACGAGACGACATCGCCGGCGTCGAGCTTCTTCTCCTTCACGAACCGGCTCCAGCCCTTGGTCATCACATAGCTCTGGCTACTGTTCCAGTAGGAGTACCGGAAGCGCCACGGCTTCCCGTTCCGGTCCTCGAAATTCAGCAAAAGTCCCTTCTCGTTGGTCGACGAATCGAGCGGAAAGTACTTCTCCGCGTGCTGCTTCGGAATCACCAGCCGGTTCAGCTTCCCGACGTCGCTCGGCGTCACGACCTTGTCGAACATGTGCTCCCTCTGTATGTTCTGAGAACTCTCCGCCGCAGCCGCCGCCGCCGCGTCTTCGCTTTGGGGTGAGGAGTTCATGAGCTCCAGCTTCGTGTCAAGACCGGTACTACTACTGCTCAGAGCTATCAGAGAAGCCGACGACGACGGAGAAGAGGAGTAAGGAAAATTAGAAATGGATATTCTTGTGTATTACTGTATTGGCTCTGACCGTTGTTGTTAGGTGCTCATCTTCGAAGAAAATCCCCTCTCTTGAAGACCCAAAATCCATGATCTAAGTAAATCAGATCTAGCTTATTTGGAGACTTTTCCCCCACCAAAAATTCAAGTGGGATTTTGGATTTTTCTTTTTTTCCCAAGCAAAACTACGCGGAAATTGAACACGGTTTTTCTTCTACACTTCTCTCTCTTGGTAGGGTTAGAGATTTTGAGTGAGAATTCTTTGACCCAGAAAAGAATAGAAGAAGAAGAAAAAGAAGGCTGGTCTCTCTAGAGTATGAATTAGGACGGTGCAATTTTTTTTGACAGGATAGAAGTAGAAGGAGTAGTAGTGTCATGAGACGCGAATAAACCACTTCTTCGCAATAACCCATGGGCGTTTCAAAAGACTTTGTGCCTTGCCTTTCTTTCTTTTTTTTTTTTTTTCCCTTCTCTCCACAGTCGCTAATCCTCTTCTTGTTGACCTTGTTTGGGTTTTTGATGAGTTTAGAGAGAGAAAGAAGAGAGAGAGAGAGGGATTTACAATGTGCTTATACATGTATATATGTGTGTAATATACATGTTTAGTTTACAATATACCAGCTGTTTGGTACTGCCTCACCGGAAGCTTCTCCAGTTAGGCGATTTTCTTTTCTTTTCTCTTTTACTTTCTTTCTTTTTCTTTTTCTCTTTTTATTTTTTTTCCTTTTATTTTCTTCCATATGGATGAATTCTTTCTATCAGAAGAGAGAAAGGAAAAGAGAGAGAGAGAGAGAGAGGGATTATACGTAGGGACCCATGTATTATTTGGTTGGGCTCATGTGAGCTTGTCCCTATCATCATCCTGGGGTTTTTTTTTTTTTGTTTTAATTTTTTTTGTTCTTATTTCTAACTTGTTTGAGATTTATTTATTAATTTTTTTCCTTTTAAATTTTGTTTTTGTTATTGTTGTCTTTTAATATAGGTTTTGCGATAAGGCCCAAAAAGCCAGCTGTTTTGGAGGGCACGAGCTATTTATACTATGGAATTGAATTATGCAACTAGGATTGGTGGACCATTTATATATATGTATGTATTATACGTATAAATATTTTATATATTTACATATATACAAACTTTCCTTGGCCTTTCAATTCTTCTATGGAATTTCGTTTTCTGATATTTTTATTGCATTTCTTTAATGGAACACAAGAGCTATATTTTTACATGACGAATTAATTTATGGTTGTGAGTATCCAGTGAGTTGGTGTTTTTCTTTTTCAGGTCTCTTGAATTATTCTTTATTTGACGTTTATGTTTAACTCTAATTAAGCTATACTTTTCCATATTAGTTTTTATCTTTTTCTGAAAAATAACAAAATTTATAACTAGTTTTTGAAAAGTCAACTAACTCCAACTTAAAAATTTCATCTCAAACCAGTGAATCAAACACAATCTTAGCCTTTTCTTATTATTTTTTGTACGGAAAGATATACCTCTAAATATACACATGTAAGTGTGTGTGTGTGTATATATATATATATATAACTTTCTTAGATGGGCTTATAATTTCACTATCCCTTTGTTTCCACATTCGGTCATTTATATTTCACCAGTCGATGCCCATCTTCCACATGGACAATAATCCTTTTTGTTTCATTCCCTCCTTCGAGAGACCCACACAAAAAACATGGTTTTTGATTAGTTTTTTTTTCTTTCAAACAAATACTGAAAATAAATACACAGTTGTTCTTTAGGTACATGTGAATGGATGAGAAATTGATTTTTAATAAAGGAATTACGAAGAGAAAACATATTTATAATAGTTGTGAAATTATTTGTTCCTTAATTAGCCATGTATTAGGTTTTCATAACACTAAATAGGCTATTCTTTAAATTTCTGTCTTTAAAATAGAATGTTGCTTAGAGATACTGAAGGGCTAAAATCAATATGTACTCAAGTATATTACAATACAAACATGCATGCCCTTAAAGAGATATTTATATAATAAGCTGTTCAATGTTACAATATGAATATAGAAAGTTAATTAATATATAATCTGGCTATGTACAGTTAGAACATGATGTTAACAAATAGTCAGTCTCATTTTCTCTCCACTTGACTATATTGTGGAATAAATATTGCACATCTGCCTAGGATTTGTCAGAAAGATTAATACCGTTTCTGATAATATTCCTTTCAATTCATGAATATATATACATATTACAGATAAATAAATAAATATATAGATTTACATATAAATAAATAGATATATATATATATATATATATAGCTTTCACCAGCAAAAATAAAAAGTATTTTTGAAGGGGCCAAAATTGTGTGTTTTAGTTATTGTTATTGGACTGTATATACATACATATATATGTGGTACTACTGAAAGTAGGTTTAAATGAACTTTGCTATCATTTACATGGGATGGACCATTTTTTAGTGCACTCAAACTGAGAATAAAGGCAACCATTATGTGTACATACCAAAGTCTAACTACCAATATATGAGCATTTAGTCACATATAAGACCCACTTATTTGTGGTAGTATATGCATTTCATTCTTGTTGAGGACTAAATATAATTAGAGTAGTACTATAAGGGCACTAACTCTAATTTAATTTTTGATATTACTAATTTACGTGAAGGTAAGTTGTCATTATTTATAGTAGTAGATATAATTAATTAATTTGACAATTCTTTAAAAGCTTATCAATAAAAGAATGACAGCTCACATATCATATAGATGGATATTCAAAAATTGATATTAGAATTGTTGTCTCTCTTTTCTCGTAAAGTTTATATATATATATATATATTGCCCCTATTCTTTCCATCCAAAATCAACTAACCAAACTTATAAATTAACAATTATATTATACTTTAAGATTCATCCTCTTCACCACTTTCTACATTTAAGAGCCTTTGTTACGTGGATTAATTAGATTTTCTTTTTAATTAAAATTCTGCTTATAGAGATACTATTGAAGCTACTTATAAAGTTTTTTATTCTGAAAAAAAAAGTAAAATAATTTGGTGAAGCTAAGTTGCAAATTCCCGTCCCCTCTCAAATTCCCACTATTTAACACAAAACATAAATAAAGGACACAACGTGAAGTAGTTAGGATTTGATTCATGTGTCCCTTTTTTTTTATATTTTTTTTGTCAAGTCCCTTGACTAATAATCATCATACATTAATTAAAAAAATTATATCATATCAATCAAAAGACCTTTTTAATTTATTGACGTGTAATAGTATTATTAGAGATACACAAATGAGGCGTGAAAAATGGATATGATATGAACTAAATTTTTGTGGTCTTTAATTTCCATATAAACTTTCCCTTAAAAGTGTGATGAATATTCATTTCAAAATAAAAAGTGTACTGAATATTTCAACATTATTCTTGATTAATCTTTACTATGATATTAAAAATTTAACCACAACTGAAACAATAGATACATTAGCTAGTAGAATCATTGATATCACTAGGTCAGTTTTCTTTTTCCTGCTTCCAAAAAAACAAAAAACAAAAAAAAACAAAAAAAAAAAAAAAAAACAAAACAAAACTTGACAATTGTACTTTTCTTAGCTTTCATAGGGTACTATTCAAAGTAAACAAAAATATGGTCGGATCTCTATTATAGAATTAATTTCCATCCTAATACTTTTGCCAGGCCTTGGCTAGTTGATATTAATAAACTCAGTTGATCGCATATATATATATATATATATATATATTAATTGGCTATTTTCCATTAGACCATTGAAAAGATTAAGTTCAAATTTAATTATACGTATCTCTTCATGAATCCTATGTGAAGAGCAATTAGATCAGAATCAACCCTAATCAATGCAATATAACCGATCAATTTAACGGGGTAGGTTTTATATATATACATATGTGTGCATATATCTCAGACAATCATATTCAATATATATAACATCTATAGAGAAACATACAGACACCTGGACACATTAGCTAGCTATACCCAATAGGCAAAGTACGAGACAATATGGCAATGCCTTCCAATATTTAGGTTCGGATATAAAAGTTTATTAATTGATTATCCCTACGCATATATTACCAATGATTGTGCACATAGAATTGACTGTAATATATGTATATTTATATATAAATATATATGTCTGCAGATATTTATATGTGTACACGCAGAAATATAAATATGTATATATGTACACACAGAAACAAATTTTGTCTTGTCTCAACATAGACAGACTGGTTATTGAATGAGCAATATTTGCAGAGTTGAAGGGGAAATATATAGATTGATGGAGTTCACCTACTCGAGTGCAGTGGAGATGGAGATGCCTTAATACACGATTAGCATATATATATATATATATATGTATGTATATGTAGGAGCGGTGTTAAGAATTTCCTTTTCGCAAAGTCTCTACCCTCCAGCTATTTCCTTGATCAATTCTTAGGGACTGAAAAATATTCTCATATATCTCCTGCCAAGTCTTTAATTTTGACTCTCTGTGGCAGTGGATATACACTCATATACATACATGTATATAAAGTAGTTAAGAGAAATCAATAATTACAAGTCTCAGTAATAAGTAATAACAACCTGTATATAGGTAAACATTATTAGGGAAAGTTAATAGCAGGGATGGCAATCAGCGGGGAATGATGAGAAGAAATGACGAGCATCGAGTGAGAGCGCTAATGCGTAAAGATGGCAATCAGAGATAGTGTAAGAGTGCAAGGAGGATCAAGAACTCGTTTGAGTATAATTACTTCATATAATATAAATAAGAAAGAAAGTGAGTTTTTATATATATATATATATATAAGAAGAAAGAAAGTACATTTTTTGATAAATAAAAAAGTAAGTAAGTTAGTTATGCAAGATCTGCTAGCGTAATAATAATTTAGAGAGTGATTAAAAATTATGGCATAACTTTTTTCCTTGAATATGATGAACATATATACACAATACAAAGAATTTAAATGTAAGTAACTTTCCTCATTCAAATTTAAGTATGTTTCCCCTAAAACTTAAATTTAATAATTTTCTTTGTTATCTACAAAAACAAAAGAAATATTAGCTGAAAACTGATAGTGCGTTTTGATGTTGTTTTCTAATATATATGTGTCCTCTATGTATTTATATTTTAGCTGTCTAGATATATGTGCATTATGCATATATATATATATATATGAGCATGAAAATCAATTATATATCTTTTTCTAGGGAAAAATATAAAATGTGTATGTACATATGATACACGATATTTTTTTAATATTATAGTAGAGACAGTAAAACGAATTGGGGGGGGGGGGGGGGGGAACTATATATCTTGAGTAGATAATTACATATATAAATACGTGTGTTTGTGTGTGATCATAGGTATCACTACCAAATATTTTTATTATATCCTCAAATAATATTGTTATATATTTCGTTTCAAGCTAGGTTGAGATATGATCCCTTTCCTTTTCAGATTTTTTATTTTCTTCTCCCCCGCTAATGTCCTTTTCGACTTATTTGAGAAATAATAAGAAAAGTGGGGTTTCTTTGATTTCCTTTTTTTTTTTTCCTTTTTCTTGTTTTGCAATACATAATTATACATTTATGTATACACAACACATAGAAAACTGAAATGATCAAGAGAGATAGATTATGAGAAATCAAATGTAGTCTACTAGTTGATAACATGTCTGTATTGTGGTTGGGTTTAGCTCCTGACAGCATGGAGTTAATGCAATACTGGACCACACTATATAAGAAGCGAATTGGGACAGCCGAACATGGTAGAGAAACTCACAAAATTATGTTATATCTTTAGAGTACGTGACACACTTTAATCTAGAGATATTCGTTAATTAATTAAAAAGATGAACTAATATATAAAATTATCAATTCATATTAAGTTTCTATGAGTCAGACTCCTCTAAACGAAGCCACAGTTTAGACGCGCATCTTTCGTCATCACCCCCTGATTACAGTGACGTTTGCGTTTATTGAACTAATCAACAAAGGAATCACTTTGTCATGAGATAATTAATTAAATATTAATTAGTACAAGTATATGATTATTTGGACTTTGAATAAAAAAAACCAATGAGGCCCATAAGTCTCTCTTTACTCCTTAATTAATTAACAAACCCCTAACCCCAACTTGCTATTTCGCATCCCAAAATGCAAAGACTCGACTTAATTGTTGAGAACCGTCCGATCGACTTAGATCGTCGCACTTAATTGTCTTTAGCTTCCTTAAATTAAGCTTTTCTTAGAACTGTTATACTATGATTACGACACAAGCATACGAAGGATTATTTAATGTCTTTCCAATTGAAGCAACTTCTGCGAAGAATACGTCTCGTTTGCGATATGTTTTAGTATTTATTAGTACCTAACTATATCTAATTCTGGTAAATACAAAATATAATAATAATTAACTTGAAGTTGTGTACTAATCTACTTCATACATCGTATATATCTAACATTTTCAAATGTTAAGATTAGCCAATTCTGGTAAACACAA
>BKCH01000562.1:0-167631 GCA_008635985.1 Ficus erecta
TTGCATCATGCTCATCATGTGCTGCGTACATGTAGTCCTAATTTGGAAAATGTCTAGTACTCTCTACCAAATAATAATTTAATAAAGAAGAGAGAGAGAGAGAGAGAGAGAGAGAGAGAGAGATCACCAACAGGCCGGTGTTGCACGTCTTGTATATATATCAATGTTTTATTATAGTCGGCTGCATGGATCATCTGTTATGGTTAAGACACTTCATCTTTCAGTTTACCTACTTAATTTATACATCTATTATCTAGTCCAAAACTCATAATTAGTTCTTTAACTAAAGGGCCCTATATATATAAATATCGGCAGTACTTGAATGGTAAAGGTCGCTTTTGTTGATCACTAATTAAAATATTGATGAAGTATATATACCTTATTATATATATAGGATATATATGGGTGATCATAATCAGAAGTCAGAACCACCTATTGAAACCTTATTAATGATTGTGTAAGTGAGATTTCAAATCATCATGAGCTTCTAAAGTACTACTCCGTGATCTAATTAGAGATTCTCATCAATACCCACGAGGGCTACGAATTTTATAATTTGTATGTTATTTATGCATATATAACCTAATTAAGATAGCACTTGGTACACATATAATCTATATATATATATATATATATATATATATATAGAACCGACCATGTGACTAACAGTGAGCCGAAAAGTAGGTGATTTCAAACCATAGTGTTTTGGTGGTACGCATAGAATATGGAACAATTTCTTTTTTAAATAAATATCTACATATATATGGTTTTGTTGGCAATTTGGTGCGTGGGTGCAATCTTGACTGCATAAAAGAAGTCTCTCTCTCTCTTTTTTTTTTTTTTTTTTTTTTTGATAAGAGTCAGAAAGGCTGAGATTCATTTATATATATATATACACACACTTTATGTTTATCTATGTCCCCGTGATCCAGAACTTAATTTGATACAGGAATGGGCTGCCAATGCCACTAAGATCTCATTTTATAGATTTATGTGTTCCCATTTCAAAACGGGAGACACCTTTTCATATTAGTCTTCTATATTTTATTAGAAACTTTAGCATCCTATCATGTTTTTGGCACCATTTAGATTCAAAATTTGATCAATTAATTTTATGTTAAATTGATTATGAAAAACTCATGTATGCCTTATGTAAAGAATAAAAATAACCGTCTTCAATTAAAATCTCCAAATATAATATAAACCCTAATGTAAATCTTCCACTTTCAAATGTTTAATTTAGTGTAAAATTAACTAAAAGGGGTACATTACAATAATTTAACAAGTTCAGAGGGTAAATTATCAAAATTAAAAGTTTAAGGGGCAAGTTACCAAAGAATAATAAATTTAGGGGGCATTAGTGCTAAATACCCTATTCCTTTTATACTATATATTCCTTTTATAGCTTTATATGTCCACGAAAATTTCAATCTCTTCGCGCCCATATATATGATATGACCTTAAATATTATTATGGAATTTGTCCCATTAATTATATACATACTAAATTTTCAAAGTAACTAATTAAAATTATTTTTTCTAGAATTTTTTAATTTGAATTTGGGACGAGAGATTCGAACTCTACACCTTTTAATGGAGTCAGTATAGTATGTCTTGCTTCATATATAGTTTCTTTCTTTCTTCTTTTAGAAGAAATACGTAGGAGTTCTAAGGATTGAAAGTTGAAACTTGCGGATAATGACAATTTTATGAGATGAAAACGTTAATAATTAATCATTGCTCATTTAAGATTAATATGTTTGGTTATGTAGTGATTCCAACTGGGGGGGGGGGGGGGGGGGGGGTCCTTCTTTTGGTTCAACCAACATTTCTTTTGGTTCAACCAACATTAGACAAGAAGAATATATGAATTTGACTAAAACTTAGAACATAAATTATATATAAATGAACCAATTAATATTTTTTGGGGAGTATTTTCCTTTTTTTAATTTTATTAGTATTTCTTGCCTATTTAGCACAGGAAAATAAATGTGCGTGTACGAGAGGCTCCAACAAATATATCCCGAAAATTTCAGAGAGAAAAAATATATAAAAAAGCTGAGAAAAAGTAAATAAACTATAAAATTAAGTACGTAGTGCCAGTAATATAACCAAGCTCAATCTAACTAGATTAGGTTGGACAAAATATTTCTGCAGAATTGAGGGGGGAAAAAAAAAAACCTGTAAAAGCAGATAGTTTGCACTTTCTAGCCAAAAGAAAAAGAAGGAAAAAAAAAAAAAAAACTTTGTACTACTTTTTTTTATTAGCTGGGAATATGAGTTGACTTTTTAACAGCTCAGGAAGCACCATTATATTAAACTACACCGAAAAAAAAAAATAGAAAAGAAATATAATAGAAATGCAACAGATCGTTTTTTTTTTTTTTGAAATTAAACTATTTCATTGGTATCATTTTTGTTTCATCTTTTTTGTCTATAGAAGACATTTTAAAACGTAGATAACTTAACTCAGTAGCATTAGCAACCGATGACTAGTCGATAACGAGAAGATGCTCTAATTATTCCATTGTTTTTTTTTTCTTCTGATAATGAGAATAAAAACAAAGTTAAAAAAGAAAAGAAAAGACAAAGCACCAGAAAAAATGAAAGATGACGTCAAATGTCATTGCATGCCGTATAATTCCAAAACCATGCATGTACAAGGTGTGCAAATCACGTAAACAAATAATTGTTCTAACTGTTTAGTATTTTGGACAAATCTGTTACTAATTCAGTTAATCCATAATTTAACTATTTTTTAAAAAATTATTTATTTTTTTAAATCTCCGTAAGCATCATTATCTTGTCTCAATGTAATTTCTAGATTTGGCACGCAACCCGAAAATCAGACCAACAATCCAAAGTTTTACCCCTTAACAGTGTTGGATAATTAAAAATCCAAATTACAGTAAGAAAAAAGAAGAAAAATTATATTGTTGTAAAATAAGTAGTTGCGTTATCACTATCAAAATAAAGTAATTTAACTAGTTTTTTTTTATACTCTTTCGGTTTGTAATAATATAACCATTTAGTTTTTATTAGATCGCATGATTTTGTTTTTATTGACGTAATTTAATAATGATTTCAAGGACTTTATGGTATTAGATTAATTCTCCTTTTAGTAAGTTATTTGGAGATGAAATTTTTAAATTGAAGTTGATTGATTTTCAAAAATTAATTATAAGTTTTGTTAATTTTTCAGAAAAAGATAAAAATTGAGACAAAAAAATACAGTTCAGTAAAACTTAAACTTAAATACCAGATAAAGACTAAACTGTACTTGTTTGGTGAAACGGTTCAACTCAAATTAAACTGTATTTTTTCATCTCAATTTTTGTCTTTTTCTAAAAAGTCAACAAAAATTATAACTAATTTTTAAAAAATCAACCATCTCAATAGTAAATTTGAGTTAAGATTTTTAAGTTTAAATAGTAAATTGTGTTGACTTTTCAGAAAAGACAAAAATCTTTTTGAGAAAAAGATAAAACTTTTGGAAAAAAAAACAAAAAAAAGTTTGAAAATATTAGTTTGGACTAAGTTTCCAAACAGACCCTTAAAATTTTAACTCAAACTTCTTAAGTTGCGAACCCTCTTATCTCAAATTCAAAATATATACGTACACAAAATTAAGTGTAAAAAACAGAGGATCATGTATAATCAAATCCAAATATAAGATGTTTCTTTTTTAATTTTTCAAAATAAAAGGCCATTTTTGTACTTTTAGCTAAGAAGATTAAATAGGCCGGTGAGAGTTGAGTCAGATCCGGTCCCAACCAACGCGGTGACGGTACCACTACTCTTCATGTGACTGAGCAAATATTTTCTTTCCTTTTTTTTTTTCCTTCTTTTTTTTAATTATTTCCCTTTTTTAGGGAATTTTATTATTTTCTTTTTGGTTTTCGCTAATGAAAATAAATTAGTAAAATACAAAAGCTTTCACGTCCTTTTTGTTCACTGGTTAAGCTTCTACTTACTAGCAAATGCAAAAAAATAAACAAAAAATAAAAAAGCTCTATATTTATCTGAGTCACGTCTACACGATCTTAGTCCGGTATAGAGAGAGAGTAGAGAGAGAAATTAGAGAGAGAGGGACTGGTCCACTTCTACCACCTAATTCACTTTACTGCCAAAGTTGTTTCATTTCATTAAGCTTTTTAAAGCACTTTTTTTTTTTTCCCTCATCTTTATTTTCATCTACATCACCTGGGTCTCTGTATTCTGGGCTTAATTTGCTCTCTCCAAGCTTCAAATACAATTTCAAACACAAAGTCGTTTCTGGGTCAATGGCGTTTCTGAGCTTCTGAAAGAGTACTATACACTGGTTAGTTTGTTAGACCGAGTTCTGCTTTAATGGCAGCTTCGGGTGGTGGTTATAACTACAGGAATGGGAACCAGAGAAGCTCGCTTAAGGTGGATAAGCCTCTCCCCGTGAACTCCAATCCCAAGAACAGCCTCAAATCGAAGCCTCTGTCGTCTTCTGGGGGTGTCGTCCGTCGGAACAGCACCGGAGGTTGGTTTCGTTTTCTCCTTTTCTTTTCTTTTCCTTTTCAACGTTTTTCAGATGATTATTATGATCGAGATCTTCAGTTCTGCCATTTCTATTGCGCTAGTGGCTAAAATGGAGAAGAGGTGTCTTTCTCTGTTTTTTTTTTTTTTTTTTGACGAAATGGGGAAAGTTGTAATCTTGAGGTCTGTGGCTTTGTTCTTGAAGTTGTTTAACTAATGAGTTTTTTTTTGAAATTTTGAATTCTTGCTTGCTTGTGGTCCTGTGAAATTGAATTGCTTTTGATTTGGATGTATTTGCAGTTTTTGAATTTGGTTAGTTTGTTTTATTCTTTATTTATTTATATATTTGAAATTGTCTTTACAAATGGATAAGTAGCTATCTAGTAGCAGAAATGGCTTTGGTTATATTATAGTCTGACTTTCCAAGCTCAAAAGAGGGGGGAAAAAACAAAAAGATTAATATGCAGAATGCTAAAGCTCAACCATCTTCTTTTGAGTGATGGTTTTCTCATCATGAATTTTAATTTTGAGTAAAAAAGCTGATTTGTTGTGATAGGTGCATTTTCGAACTTTAATAAATCATTATCACACTTTCGCGAATTTTGATCTTTATAGCAATTTGCGAAAACTCCTTAACTTTTTCATTGGTGAATGCTAGGTAATGGAAAGTTTTTCATGGGAAATGTTCTCCTTGTCAAGGAGAAGATAATGTTGTTTGAGTTCTATGTCTGAATCGAAATGGATTTTCTTGTTCTCTCTGTATGCTTGTTTCAAGTTTTTTCAAATTGTTGAGTTTTAGTTAGTAATCTTATGTTTTAATATGCAAATGTAGTTCCGGGAAGAGTTCGAGTAGCTGTAAGATTGCGGCCCCGAAATTCGGAGGAACTGGTAGCAGACGCTGATTTTGCTGATTGTGTAGAATTACAGCCAGAGGTATGATGCTATCTGATGTTTTTGTAGCTAACTATCCCATCTTCCAAACTATTTCTCTCTTTTTTTCTCATGCTCGAGATCAAAATTTTCAGCTTAAAAGGTTGAAACTACGGAAAAACAATTGGGACTCTGATACATTTGAGTTTGATGAGGTGCTTACTGAGTTCGCATCACAAAAACGTGTTTACGAAGTTGTGGCAAAGCCTGTCGTGGAGGTGCGCATACATGGAACTTAACTTTTACGACTAAGCTTGCACAAATTTGTAGAAATTATATTAGAAAAACATCTTGTATTTAATTTAATGTCTTTATCCCAGAGCGTCTTAGAAGGTTACAACGGGACAGTCATGGCATATGGGCAGACTGGTACCGGTAAAACATACACTCTTGGGCGACTTGGAGAGGAAGACACGGCTGCTCGTGGTATAATGGTGCGCGCGATGGAGGATATTTTAGCAGATATTTCTCTAGAGACTGATTCTGTATCAGTTTCCTACTTGCAGGTTGTTACCTTTTAAGAAAATGTCGTTGTTCTTTTAGTTGGTATTTGAGTTTGTAATCAATCAAACTTGTTTTATGTTTGGAACAAATTTCTGATATTTTTAAGTTTTCTTTTGTAAACTTGATTACTTGTCTAAGTCTCCATTGTTTATATAATGCATGCATGTAGCTTTATATGGAGACTATACAGGACCTTCTTGATCCGGCAAATGATAATATTGCAATAGTGGAGGATCCGAAAACTGGAGATGTCTCAGTACCTGGGGCTAGCCTAATTGAAATAATGGACCAGCAGAGTTTTGTGGAACTGTTAAGACTAGGAGAAGCTCACCGTTTTGCAGCGAATACAAAGTTGAATACTGAATCTTCACGAAGTCATGCTATTTTGATGGTAAATATTTAGAGTTTGAATGTTCTGTTTTTGTTTTTCCCCCTTTTTGATATACTTTTGAAAGTTTGAGGAACTTTGAGAATTTGTAGGCTGACGACGGTTAGTAATTATGTTCACTGCTACAGGTACATGTGAAGAGGCATGTAAAAGGAAAAGATCCAACTCTTTCAAGTGAAAATGGTAATTCCCACGTGGTAAAAAATTTGAAGGCTCCTATCGTTCGGAAGGGCAAGTTAGTTGTAGTGGATCTTGCTGGTTCAGAGCGTATAGACAAGTCAGGTGTGTGCTTGCAATTAATCCCTTTGTTGACTGGTCTTTTATTCACACAACACGAACAACTTACATAACAATGGTAAGGTAAGTAGGAGATGTGTTTAGCTCACATATAGTTGCAGGGTCCAACCACGTAGCATTTTTCATTCACTGTCCAGATTTAGTACATGTGAGACAATTTACGTGAACTAATAAGAAATAAACATGATCAGTCAGTCATGGAGGAAAATAATGAATGATTTCTTCGATGCAAAATAACTTTAGTAAGAAGGAAAACTGAATAGAATGAGAGACATAACTCAGTGAAGGACAATCATGCCAATCTATGCGATATACCGGTGGGTTTGGAATGCATTTAGCTGCATTTTCATGACAACTTAGGCAAGTTTGGAATGAAATTGTTTGAGACTGGGGCAAACTTGAAGTTGTTTCTATGTACCTTCAGTTTTTTATATATGATATTAGTTTATTGGTTTTGATACACATTTTGCAGGAAGTGAAGGACATACGTTAGAGGAAGCAAAATCCATCAATCTCTCTTTAAGTGCTTTGGGAAAGTGCATTAATGCACTGGCAGAAAACAGTACACATGTCCCAGTGCGGGATTCAAAGCTTACGAGATTACTTCGGGATTCATTTGGAGGTAAGTAAATGAATATGATTATTTTTCCCCTTTGTGGTCAGTCTTGTTCAACAATTCCAAATTGGTTTTTCCCGTAACAAGTAGTTGATTTTTTCACGTTATTATTGTGGAATTAACAGGGACGGCAAGAACTTCGCTAGTTATTACCATCGGTCCATCCCCACGCCATCGAGGAGAGACAACTAGTACTATTATGTTTGGACAAAGGGTGTGTTACAAAAGTCATTTTCCTTTTGTGTGTGTGTGTGTGTGTAAAAGTTCTGTGTTAGGCTAGTTAGTATAGTCTCCATTGGTGGGTTCTTGGCATATTTTTTAATAACATAAAGCAGTCGTTGAATAGTGTTTTTTCTCTAGCTTCGTTTTGTGCTTGATCATGTGATTTGTAGAAAATTATGTCTTTTTTTTTCCTTTCAAAATGAGACTTCTTTTAATCTTTTGAGCATACAGAATACTACTAACAGTTCATCATTTGATTCCAATTCCGAAGAATAAATACTAAACTTTTTGTCCCTTTTTAGGCTATGAAAGTGGAAAATATGGTGAAACTAAAGGAGGAGTTTGATTATAAAAGTTTATCAAGAAGTCTAGATACACAACTAGACAAACTTATTGCAGAACATGAAAGGCAGCAGAAAGCATTCAAGGACGAAATTGAAAGGTTAACCTTGGAGGCACAAAATCAGATCTCTGAGGTCGAAAGGAATTATGCTGATTCATTGGAGGTAAAAAATTTTGTAAATATTATGCAAAATGCCAGATCGTCTCTCAGTTGTTCGTTTATGTGTAAGACAGAGTCTCTTAGGAAGTGCACATAATCATTCTTTAACTATATATGGTCATATGGTTTTGAGTTAAGCACTTTTCAAAAGCTAATTTGTCTCCGTTGTTTCATTTTAATTTATTTGCAAAGCATGAAAAGAACTCATCTATATTGGCTGTTACTCTACTTATCACGTAAACTTCTGATTTGTATTGCTCATAGTTAGTTTACATTTTTCAATGGAATCCGTACTTTCTTATTTGTAGAAGGAAAGATTGAAATACCAGAAAGATTATATGGAGTCAATAAAGAAGCTTGAACAGCAATTGTTGATGAATCAGCGAAACTGTGGCAGTGAAAAGATCACAAATGGACCGAAAGATGATGGTGCTAAAGTGACATCTAACAAAGAGGTAGTATCAGATTATACATCTTTTGTTCTAGAATGCTTTACTGTAGATAAAAAATTTCCATAGTTGTGGTATTGTCTAATTCATCATATATGTGATAATTTGCCCGGATGTGTAAGATGCAGTTGTTGGATGGATTGTCCGTTAAAATATGGTAACAAAAACAAACATTATAACCATTCAATGTAGTGAATTACAGAAGTTATTACGGATGAAATTCCAAGATTTCAGTTGACCCTTTTTTTTTTGCTGGGGAATAGCACAAAGTACTTTGACCAAAAAGTAAAAATGTATATGCTTACATTAGGTCTTGATACACGGTTTAAACACACTGTATGCTCATTTTTCGTGAGATCTTTCTTTAGAAAAAAGAGAAAAAAAAAAAAAAAACCCTCTCATATTGTCCTTCACAGCTGCTGATTTCCCAGTCCCCTTCAATAACTGACACGTTGAATGATATCTTAAATCGCACTCCAAAATTTTGTTGCATGCAGAATTTGTCAGCTATTGAGGAAGTTGTTGAGCTTAAAAAACAGCTTCAGAAGGAAACCAATCTAAGGAAGGCTGCTGAAGAGGAAGTCAGTAATCTCAAAAATCAACTGTCTCAATGGAAAAGGTCGGAGGTATGTTTAATTCCCTCTCCTTGACTCCTTATATTTTCATTGTTCTTTACTACGGTTGTCCCAATCACATATTTTGCTTTTCAGCTTCATGCTACATAGATTTTTTTTGTTTAATTATAATTTTTGTATGTGCTAGGCGGCGGGGAATGCTGAAATCTTGAAGCTTCGGAAGATGCTGGAAGATGAGGCCCAACAGAAAGATAAACTGGAAGGAGAAATCGCAGTTCTACAAAGTCAGCTGATGCAAATAAGTTTTGAAGCTGATGAGGTAAATTTGTGTCTAAAATTGATGAAGATTTATAAATCGATGAATATCTTAATTTAAGTCTCAGAATAATAGCTATCTATTTATAAGCAACGTGTCCATGTGCTCTCAATAGTATCTGAAGTGTGGATTGTAACTGGAATGTATCTCTGTAGACGAGAAAACGACTTGATCTGAACGAGCCTGGGCGAACTCTTGGTGGTATGGATTCTCTTATTGATCAAGTGAGGCGTCCGCAGCAAAAAGATTCAGGAAACGAAGAGAAAGCCTCAATAGCCAAACTCTTTGAGCAAGGTTCTAGCTTCTTCTTTTCTGATGGCGTGCTTTCTTTTGATGCTCATTTGTATTGCGTATGTCTATTGCATTGTAATAAATAATAAAAGTACAACAAATTGCAGTGGGATTGCAAAAGATCTTATCGTTGCTAGAAGCAGAAGATGCTGATGTGCGAATACATGCTGTTAAAGTTGTAGCAAATCTTGCGGCTGAAGGTGAATCGACTTTCTTACCTTGTTCATCATTTTTATGCAACTTTCCTAGTAGTTGTTTATTCCCACTTTCACGCAATATACATTCTTGTTAATGTTGGTTGGTGATTTTTTTCGGATGATGAGACTGGATTATGATAGCTTTAAATTTGTTTCTTCTTTAAATACCATATTATAGAATCAAGATCTGCCTACACCAGAAATCTTAGTTTCACGTTGTGATGAACAAAAATTTCTCTATACTCCAACAATTATTACTTCATGGTACAAGTACTTGCAATGCGTTTAGGGTGAATTAGGAATTATATTGATCTTGCCTCTTATGTGTAGAGTCAAACCAAGAGAAGATTGTACAAGCTGGAGGTCTAACATCCTTGCTGATGCTACTTAAGAGCTCCGAGGAAGAAACTATACATAGAGTTGCGGCTGGTGCAATTGCGAATCTCGCAATGAACGGTAAGAAGTTTTTACATCTGATACTTAATGGTTAGTGGAATGTTTTACAAGCTTGGTTGCGAAATGGACAAGTTTCATCTCTGATTTTCTTCTATAAAATTTCTCATCAGAAAGCAATCAGGAGCTTATAATGGCTCAAGGAGGAATTAGTTTATTGTCAATGACAGCAGCCAATGCTGAAGATCCGCAAACCCTTAGAATGGTTGCTGGAGCAATTGCCAACCTTTGCGGTAATGGTATGTGCTCGACAATTTTAATGATAATTTTCGCAGAGTTTTGAACACTCATGCCTTATCATTTCAGTATTCGTGTGTTGTCCACAGATTTTAGTTTAGAATCTAATAGTTTTAAGGAGTGATTAAGAATCTTAGCTATAGAGCAGCTTATGCCTTATTGTGATTTATCCGAATTTGCAGTTTTATTTATAATTAAGTTACGTCATAAATTATTTAGCCAATTAAAAAAAAAAAAAAAAAAAAAAAGTTACATCATAAAAGAAGGGGAACTTACTTATAGAATCAGATCCCTTTTAAGTAGTTGGAGCAGATTAAAAGGTTGATACGGAGGGTTTTACATATATATATATATATATATATCCTCAACTTTTATTCAGACTATTTATACCAACTCACTTAACAGGTGAATTTTCATCTTTCTATTGGTAATGAAACTTTTAAGTACATATCAATTGAAAGATGACAACTCACGTAAGCTGATATTAAGAAATTAGGACCCTACCATTATTCCTTTTTAAAGTAAGAAAAAAATAATTAGAGAGGATTACCAATTGGGAATTAATTAACAAACAGTAGCAAACATCCTGTTGTCAGTAACAAAAAAACAAAATTGGACGTTTCAGATAAATTACAGACAAAGCTACGGGGTGAAGGTGGCATCAAGGCCTTGCTCGGAATGGTCAGAAGTGGACATCCTGATGTTCTTGCTCAAGTTGCTCGAGGAATCGCAAACTTCGCAAAATGCGAATCTAGAGCATCCACACAAGGTAAAAGGCTAGAGTACATGAAGAAGTTGACGTTGATGTAACATATAGAAGATTCCAATAAACAGTTCTATTATTAATATTATTATTATTATTTCAATGATTCAGGGACCAAGTCCGGAAGGTCTCTTTGATCGAGGACGGCGCACTTCCATGGATTGTACAGAACGCCAACAATGAAGCCTCAGCCATCAAACGCCATATTGAGCTCGCTCTCTGCCACTTAGCACAACATGGTAACTTTAAATTCTACAACAATGAACTAGCCAGCCATTTACCGTAGAATACAGCCTAAAACTCCCCCATCTTTTCCTTCGCAGAAGTGAACACGAGAGACATGATCACCGGAGGCGCCCTGTGGGAATTGGTCCGCATCTCACGAGACTGTTCACGTGAAGACATCCGAAATCTTGCGCACAGAACGCTAACTTCAAGCCCCACTTTCCTGGCCGAACTGAGGCGGCTGCGGGTAGACTATTGAAATGTTTGTGGCATGTTTGTTTTTGTTTTCGGCTAACTGAAGGGTGCGTGGGGTTGTTGTAATTTTGGCGAAGAATGCGATTTCTTATCAAACAATGAAGATGCTTCTAGGTCCAACATCGCCCAGCTTTGTTCCTGCCGAGGTCATCAGCTGATCCATTTTGGTTACAATCATCATATAATATGTAGTTTGGTAACACCCCAAATTTGTTGATTTTATTATTATTTGTCATGTTGTCTCTCATTTATGTTTTCATCTTGGTGTGATTGATCTGCAGCGGTAGCTTCTCATGATCACTTTGTATATTTATTGTAAAGAAATAAATAGGAAAAAGAAAAGAGAGAGAGAACCCTTTTTTTTTTTTTTTTTGCTAAGTTTTTTCTACACCCACTGAATTATTTATCGTTTTTTTTAATGATTTATTTTTTTTAATGGTCTATCTTGATCCTTGTGATTTTGTATATATGCACCATTACAAATTTACATATGCACGGATAGCATTATTAGGTATTTTTAGTTATAAAAACACATTTGGGTAAAGCTTCTATCTATATTTACGACGTAAAATATAAAATGTTTCAGCACTAGCATAGATTATGTCCTTTTTTTTTCTTTTCTTTTTTTTAATTTAAGATTGTTTACGCAAATATGTACGTTTTTACATCATATTTGCTTGTTTTATGTTTTGTCTACGGCACTTCCTAATGAACCATTTTAAGAGTGAGAAGTGTGAGGGGAAATTTATTTAACACATTCCTTCAAGCGTAATATCAAAAAATATAGGATCGATTTGGCGTAAATATTTAAATGGAAACATTTAAGATAAAAATATTTAACTGATTGAAAATTTTGAATTGTCATATAAACTAACGTGTGGATGGTAACGTTTGGATATTAACATTCTAACAAAACATTTGAATAGAAACATTTAAATATATGTTTGGAATTGGAAATAGCTTTTTGAAAAGATATAAAAGAGGTAGGAAAATGACCATGGGAAATTGGTTTTAAAATTTTTTTATACGACTGTAGGGGATATATTAGAATGGACGTATTCTTTTGTTTTTTGTTTTTTGGGACTTTTTACATTTAAGAACAAAAACCCAAATAACATTTAGAAGCTCCATGTTCAATTATGCCCACCAATTATATATTTGGATATACCAGTCAAATGAAATGGTGTAAGTACGGCCAAACAAGGGGTTAGTTATTTTGAATTGTAGTTAAACCTTTTTAACATCAATTTATTATTATATTTTTTAAATATGTTACGCGTAAGTTAGGACGGTCCTTAAAACTATTGCCTCCATATAAATTGTAGACAAGTCCATAGGTATATTAGCCAATGGCGCGTATATATACACACAACATAGTTTGCATAAGAGAAATGAGAAATGAGAATGCGAATGAGAGTGTTAAGGCTAAGAATTCATAAATACCTTCAATGATATATAACACCAATCATGATACCACAAGTCAAGTTGCCACCTAAATTAATCATATATGATAGCAAAATAATGAAAGACAATAATAATAGCACTAAACAATAATGGAACAAAGTAGTAATAATTCATTTAGCATGAGTTGGGTTTCAAGCTAGAGAATGAACGAAATTCCTAAATGTAAGAGTCATATGAGTTGAGTCGTTGACCAACAAAAAAGGGGAAAAGAAGAAGAGACTCAGAGGATGGATGCATATAAAGCAAAAGAGGCAACGTAGGAAAGAATCCAAGAAATGGATAAGTTCATTTATATATATATATATATATATAAGTTTGTAAATACATGTGTATATATATATATAGGGCTTGGGAAAAAGCAACCAATGGGTATAAGTGGGAGTTCCATATAGTACAGCTGCCCAATTCCTTGATTCTCTGAACCCAAGAGACAGATAGAGGGAGGAGAGAGAGAGAACGAAGAGAGGAGAGAGAAAGAGATAAGGCTTTTTGAAGGCTCGAAGGCAAGGCACATTGTGTCTTGTGGGCTTTTAATGGAAGTGTAGTTATTGTTTGATGTTGTTTGCCTCGTAAAGGAGCTTCTTCAGCAGCACTGCACGTGTGTTCCCAGTACCCAAATATTTCATGTCTCCAGATCCTCTCTCTCTCTCTCATTGCAGGAAAAAAAAGAAAAAGATAGAAAACTTGTATCGATCGGAAAACTCTCAGCCCATACCTCTTTGCTTCTCTTTCCTTACATGCTAATAACAAAGTTAATTAAGCCACTAAAACAAGTTTTAAACTTGTACTCCCGAGCTTAGCTTATGTTTGTTTCTAAATATAAATTATGCTTCTACTTCTTATTCCTTCATTAATTTCCCTTAAGTAATAATATATCTAGACCAATATTCACACCAATGATTATGCCAATTTTTTTTTTTTTTAGAACTATGGTATTTCATAATACATAAATAATCAATGTAATATATGTATATATACACATTAAGCTAGAAAGAGTGTTTCATATTGTATGTGAAACTTAGTCCAACTTCTATCAACAAGGGAAAATGTACATAAAAGTGTTTGATGAACTATATTTTCTTGTTATTACATATGGACAATATTTTCCCAACGAATTATACTTTACGGACTTGAATTGGCATGAAATACATATCAATGAAGTAGTTAATATATTATCGTAGGTCGTGATACCATATGGTTCATCATATATTACATAAACCAAACAAATTACAGAGCCCGAAAAAAAAAATAAAAAATTAGAGCACAGTTGTATAACTTCCAATGGAATTGATCATAATAATCTAACTCACCATGAATTCATCATGAAATAATATACAAATTAAGTCCTTCAAATCAACATGTAAAAACTAACCACCATTCTAACCATCACGAATATGCGACAAACGAAAACGAAAAAACAAAGAAGAAGAAGAAGAAGAAGAAGATTAAACAGATATAAAAATGTCAAGGGAAAAAAAAAGATAAACCATCATCATCACCAAATAAGCTTTCTCAACAAACCCAAATTCTCCTTCCTTCCTAGTCATATATATATACGTACACATACATTATACATATATATATATAGCCTAGCTAGAATCTTGTCATCCATATATCGTGATCAGTTCTCCATAATCATGTTGCATCATGAACTAATTGTACGAACCTCTTAACTGAAATTACTGTCGTTAGTACGGAGGCCGACCAGTCGCCCAATAAGCCTCCGACGGCATTTGGATCGAATTCAAAAGATTCGGCGGCAACCCGTGAAATAGCGGCGGCGCACCACCCGAATTAGCTGCCTCCGCTGCCGCTGCCGCAGCCATTATCTGCTGCTGCTGCTGATGCGATCCGACGCCGCCGCCCGGAGACCCTACTCCCCCGCTGCTGCCGCCTTGCAACGGCAGCTGAGGCTGGTCGTCCTCCTCCAACGGCAGCCTTTCGTAAGCGGCGTTGCTAAACGACGCCGCCATGACCACCACCGGGCCCGAAGCGATCAGCGTCCCCACTACGCTCCCGCCGACGACCTGCCCTTGCCCTCCGGCGAGGTATATCGTCAGCCCGGTGGCGGCGGGCGGCGCCGGCGGCGGGAGAAAGGAGCCGGCGAGGGAGAGGATCTCGAAGCGGCCGTGTAGGGTTACGATGGCGCCCGGGGAGGCCGGTTGGCGGAGAGTGACGTTGGTGACGGTGCCGGTGCCGCTCATGATGCAGACGCCACGCTGGCGGCGGCGGGCGAAGTTGGCGACGCTCTCGATGATGTCGCAGCCGTCGGCGATCTCCATCACGTGGGTTCGGAGGGCGTTGGCGCTGTCGCGGGTGATGATGATCGGCGGCTTCGGCTTGTTCTTAGACCCGGCGGGCCTCCCCCGGGGCCGCCGCGTCATCTTATCATGCTCATCGCCGCCGCCACCGATGACGAGGTGTTGATTGGATTGATCTCCGCCGGTGTTGTTGCCCCCGCTGTCGTTGTCGTCGTCGTCGCCGACACTGCGGTCTCGCTTCGGAGCCTTGGAGAGGGTTGCTGGTGCCGGTTTGGTCGTCCTCGGAGCTCTGGTGGTGGAATTGCTGTTGTTGTTGGAAGTGAAAGTCTCTTGTGTGGAAAGGAGGTGGGAGAGAATGGGCATCCATGTTCTCTTTTCTTTCTCTCTCTCTATATAATATATATAAGCCCTATATAAATATAGCTGTAATTTCCCGTAATTAATTGCAAAACCTACTAGTACTACTTGTGTTTACTTCCTTAAAAAACCCAGAAAATCAAAAGTACAAGTGCTTCAACTACAAGGGTTTTGCTCAAAATTCAAAACAAAAAAAAAAGTAGAAGCAAAAGGGTACTCCTTTTTTTTATTTTTTTTTTATTTTCCTTCTTCTTCTTCTTGTTTTTTGAGGCTTTTTGTGAAAATTAGAAGTAGTCAACTAGAGAATAACTAAGCTGGTGGGAAGAGGAAGATCAGAGGAGGAGTGGATTTTGTTGTAAAGCAACCAAATTCGGAGCTGAATTTGCCATAAGATTATTGTAGTTGATCATGATCTTCTTGAGGCTGATCAGCTGGTGCATCATGATATCAGCTATATATCTGGGTGTGTGTTGTTGAAGAGTTGGGGGGGGGGGGGGGGGGGGGGGAGAGAGAGAGAGAGATGAAGAGCAGAAGAGGAGAGAGAGAGAGAGAAAGAGAGAGAATAAGCTTGTTTAGTGTTGGGTTAGGGTTAGATTTGAGAAAGAAAGATAATAGTAGCTAAGATAGATAGATAGAGAAGAGACAGATCGGGGATGGGTTTTGTTTCGGTAGGACTGCGTGCTTATGGGCGGTGGATGGGTCCCCACCTTCCTCCCTCCCTCCCTCCCCCTCTCTCTCTCTCTCTCTCTCTCTCTCTCATATTATATTATTTTGTGTGTAATATGCTTAAGAAAATATTATTTTACTCAATAATTCAAAAGCCCTCGAAAGTCCTAATTAAGCACTGCCACTTACCCCTAAAAGTACTCGAACTAATTCGTTTTTATATAATTACGGTTGCAGATATAACTTAATGATAATATGATACATGATTCTATCTAAATATACAGAATTCGAGTCCCTTATCTTAAATTTTAAAATATGTATATTATATGGATCTATTTTACTTTGAGCTGTACAAGGGTTCTTATTATGGACGTCATGGCATAGATAGATCATACACCAAAATAAGAAATAAAGACAATAAATATATAGTGTTTGGTACGTAATTAATAATTAAATTATTACACCAATGAATGGTAATGGAAAGGTTTTCCTGCTCATACACCATCATTTTTCACTCCTTATCCTTGGATACTTATTCCAATATTTTGTTATTTTGGAGAGATGTGTTGATCAATCATTTCGATTTTTTGCGGTTGGCATGCTCAAAAAGGAAAGTTCTCTTCAAGGAATAGCTTAAATTAACCTAGTAAGTAGTTAGATTTATTAGTGTCACTTTAACATCTTTTATTATTAAAATTTTGTTAAAGACAAACAAAAAAAACTATCACAAAACTGTACTTGACCCCTTCTTTTTTGTTTGTTTTAAAGGAAATTCTAACACAAAAAGATCGAATGGGTCTAGTTAAAAATTATGCGATTAATAAAGAGATTTTATAACTCAAGTGATAATGTAAGAATGATCCTAAATTTGAGGGTGTGCAAAAGAATATTACATATCGAAATTTGAAAGATGAACTAATTATAACAACGAAAAAAGATGTAGAGATTTTACATTTATTGACCTTATTGAATGAAAGTGATTTTATTCACTGGTACTTACAATTTGGACTCTCATGTAAATAACATTATATAGATATATGTGTGTGTATATGTATAGAGAGAGAGAGAGAGAAGGTGTGCTTCAATTTTCCATATGACCCCACATACACCACTATAGGTGTACAAAACTCTAATCTTCTTCTTTATCTTTTATAGTTTAAAACCTTATGCGTAGTTGAGGTCCACTTGCTCTAAAAGCATGCCACGTGTCTCTTCCCCCGCTCCTCCCGGGTCGATTCAAATAAACTTATTGGTCTCTTCTTCGATTGCAATTGGAGATCAATTGCGCGCTTTCCTTTAATGTTTTCAATGATTAGTTTAATTTTGTTTCACACTTTTTTTCTTCCCTTATTCTACACGCACACACACATACACACTCAGTAAAAGATAAAAACTAAACCGCATTTATTTTGGTTTAACCTTTTTTTGCATGGCACTCATATTGGAAGTAAAAATACCATTTCAACTGACATATTTATCTAAGAAGAGAATTAATACAGTTCTCTCTGATATAAGTACATATATATAGATATATATATATATATATATGTGCGCACGCGTGCAGTGAAAAATACGTTAATAATGGTAAAATGATGAAAGAAAAATAAGAAAAGTACCGTACGTACTAAGTGGTAAATATTGTACGGTCTTAAATGAAAAGCTCTAGTTGAGCCGTTTAGACTTATGTTGATGATACAAGAAAAGATGCATGCTTTTTAGTGCCACAGGGATATTGGTTAACTAGCTTTCCTTTTCTAAGCATATAATTATTTCTGTACCTAACTATAGTCAAATCTTTTCATTATAAGCTACCTAATTATCTACTTTTTTTCGCTTGTTACTTGCAAAGTCCCTCCTTTTCTTTTTGTTCCTGAGTAGTAAGGAATGTTTTCATTTATTTATTTGTTTATTTTATATATAAAAAAAAAGTGTTCATGTAGTAGTATTGCAAAATTTTCTTAATCTAGGTATATAGCTAGATTACGCGGTGTAAAACCCTACTTTATCCCCTATCATAGTACTACTGCTAAAGGTGAAGGACAGAGGAAACCCAACACATCATATATATGTACACACACACACACACACACACACATACACATATATATATATATACACACGCACAAAAGATAATATTTAAGACCAAACAACTATGTCTTGTAAGGCGCAAAATGACAAGAAAGTACCAAATTGATTAAATTACTATTAAATCTAGCTAATTACATTAAACATTTGCCAACCATTTTAGACAGAATGTGGGCATATGTACATGGAAATTAATCTAGTATTATGAAACATAAACAAAAATTAGAAGGGCAATACCATAATCCTAATTGTAGTTCGTAGTCATCTTACAATAACATAATCGGGTTGTGAGACGTTGTCTATGTTTTGGTGATGCATATTTTCATTATTGACGATAAATAAAATATTAAGAATTAATTAGATAACTATACTCCCTTTGTTTTAATTATTTCTAAATATATTCCTCTATCTTTAGAAAATTCAAAAGTATCTTTTAAATTTAAAAAATTTGTTTAGTTTCATCTCTCACACATTTTGTAAACAAAAAACAAAGGAAAAAAAAAAAAAAGAAGATAAACATACTCTTAATAAGACCATTTTTTAGAATTTTTTCTCAAGAAAAAAAAATCTAGAAAATAATAATTTAAACAATTTTAAAAACGTAAATTTTTTTTTAAATCTTATGTTTTTAATTAGGATTTTTCATTTTTTTTAAATGTTCAAAAATAGATTTCATCAACTGCAATGTAATTCTATTGTTTTGTCCTAATTCTTTTCTATTCACGAAGGAAGTGAGGGATAAAGATAGATTAATTACGCGGGGGGGGGGGGGGGGGGGGTGGTGGGGGAAGGGATCGTGGGAGTGAGAGCTGAGAAAGAGGACGCGTGGGTGGCGCTGACAGACCCACAAAGCTCCACTGCACCAGCGCCGGAGACTTTGCTGTTTGTCCCCCCTCTTGCACTCCCCTCCTGCATTTTTTGCTCATAATCACATGTTATATATATATCATGTACATGTTCTTAAAACAACAATAAAAACAAAAATAAAAAATAAAAAAACAAAAAACAAAAAAACAAAACTCCATAACTCACTCGACAGTACAAACAAAACGACGACTACTACTACTACTACTATAGTTATATATACATATATGTGTATATATATATATGATCGCATGCGATCATACATATATATATATATATATATATGTGCATGCAGTGTTGTTGTTGTGTGTGCGCGCTCAAATCGGCCTGCAGGACGCAAACCCATATGTGGTTATATATAATTAAAATAAGATGCTCTTTGTCGGTCTCTCTCTTCTCTTCTCCTTTGCTAGCCAGCCCCCACAAAACCCAACCCCGCCCCGTGCGCCCCACCCACCCCCCCCCCCCCCCCCCCCCCCCCCCCCCCCCCCCACACACACACACACACACAACACACACATTTAATCTTATTCTCAAACTCTCCCACATAACCTTTTTTCAGGGGGGGGAAAAAAAAAGCTGTTCACTTTCTCTTGATCATCTCCAACTCCATGTGGATCAAGCGACTTCCCATTCAAATTCTTTTCCTTAATTTCTAACTAGCTACTTGTATAAAGATTCTTCTTTTAGGACCATCCCATATCACAAAATGATATCTTTTTTCTTTCATGAATGACGGGAAAGAACTAAAAAAAAAATTAATACATCTCAACAAGTTGACATCAACATAATATTGATTGTTAATGCATTATATACAAAGGCAGAGCCATCAATGATTGAATAGGAGGCTTCTGTCCCAGTAAATTTTTTTAAAAAAATTTTATCTTTAAAAACTTTATATCTTTCTTATTTTGTCCTATTAAAAACTAATTATTCCTACAAAAATCCCTTTAAAAATTTAACCTTTTAATACACGCTTCCACCAAAATAAGAAATTGGCTATGCCGTTATTATATATGCACACTGTTAAAATTATTCTTCATGTACTATGAATTATATAGGTTTGTCTAGCTATAATTTTCTAGTAATCTAAGATGGGCTTTAATGGCGTCATAACAATTCTACTAATAAATATAATTTTAGAAAATTATGATATTTATCAAGTACCTCAATTGCTACACGTATAGGAAATGACATAGTCCTATTGTGTGGAAATTTAAGCTGTTAATGAGTTTAATGTTGAGAACTAAATATAACAAGATTATTGGTCATTATTAATCCACTTCCAGCCAAACATATGCATATATAAATATGGAAATTAAGAAGGATTAAATATGCTTTCACGCTTGTTGTCGTTTAGCAATGTTGTCGAGTTTCTCTCAATTAGTTGACCACCTATTGCAAACTGACATTCATGATTAACATAACAAGCAATCCACAGAGAAGACGACAAAAATGGTTGATTCCATCTATATTGACTTAATTAATTATATTATTATTAGGGCTGCCATATTAATAATAATGAGTGCGTAACGGTCCTAAGCACTATTTCATTAATTAAGAAGTCATGTGGGGTACATGTGAATGTGATTAGAAAGAAGACACCAAAATTTTCCTTCTATCTTTTTAATTTAAAACGAAATAGGAGTATGCGTTGTGTTTATTTATATATTTTTGGATGTACATTTTTTTTAGAATTGTTTTGGATGTATATTTATACCAACATTTTCTAACATATATATCAATATCTCGAGAAAACAATAAGTTTATTTTTTAAAATTTTGGTCTTTTTTTTTTTTTTTTTGCCCGAAACCAAAGGCAAGTAAGAGAGAACTTTAACGCACGGACTCTTTAACATCATGTCACATTCATCTCTCTCTCATTGGATTGAGCTAGCAGTTTCTTTTTTATTTAATTGTTTGAAAATTCATGGCTATTTTTGTTTTCTTAATTCATTGCAGAAAAGACAAATAACAACAATATAGTTAATTTAAAAATATACAGTCGTAAAGAAATATTATCTATATATGTAATAAATATATATAGAAACATATGTAGATAGCTGACCCTGCAACATAACCACTGACCACATTCAAAGACCGACCACACAGCCCAGTCATATCACCACTTTAATTTATTCATCAAATTTTTGTTGTTAATTTAATCATATACCTCGATTGAATCATTCGCAATCCCTATATTGCAACGTTCACACTATTTCTTTCATCAATAACTAGCGGAAAAAAAAAAAAGAATTATATGATAGAACCTTTTATTTGCACTATTGATAGGAACTATTATTTTAGTTGATAGATTAAAGTTTTAAAGCCTAATAGCTGTGACTGGAGCAATTTATATTACATGTTATAAATTATTTTCAGTGGACATTAATAGATTAGAATATTAAAACAGTAGAGATCCTCCTATATGCATGATTAGGGGGGAAAAAGAAAAAGAAAAAAAAAGTCCTTCCAACTTTTACGTGGTAAGAGATTCATTAATAAGTTCTGTAAATTTGTGAATATTAGACACATCACAATAATATTAAAATTTTTGAAAAAATAAAGATGTAGCGAAATTTAGTAAAAATATAATAGTTAAAACTACATAATGGTTAAAATATATCGAATTCATTGACCGTAAATATTCCGATATTACAGTTAGAAGAAGAAGACGAAGAAGATATATATATAGTAAGAAGAAGAAGAAGAAGATGATGATCTATATAGTAATGCCAAATACAGGAATTATATACATAAATTTAGCTTCACATCCAGCGATACGCCCAACGGTATCTATTGCCGCCACACGCTTTCTGGAATTTAGTTTGAAATGTGGGGGTAATTTAAAACTTATAATAGCCAAGAAAATAAATCAAATAAATAAAAGAGATATATTAATTCCAACCTAACTTGTCGAGCTAGGTTGGGGTGTCAAATAAATATAGAGAATCTTCGTAATTTAAGGAGAGAACTAGCTTATTAGATGAAGTCATTAACTTAATAATTTGTAATTTTCAAGGTCACAAGCGCATTGTCCTTGACATTTGATATACAAATTTGTCTTCTTTCACTACAATTAGAAGATTGTTTACATGCATCAAAAGTCCTATCAAAGTTGACTTCTTCACGGGTTCTTAAAATTAAAAGCTGTACTAATTAGCATAAAATCTATCCAAGTATTGACCAATCAAAAACTATAGCATATGCGATTATCTTATTTGAACTTTTTGTGGTTTTTATATGTATAAAATTTAAAGGTAAGCCCTTCATGATTCTTTTCCATGTATATATGTATTTACATGAATAGCTTACACCTTGAATTGTTGTGAACTAAAACCAAAAACTTACGTATATACGAATAGTTTACTATCCCGTAATTATATTATTATACATAAAATGATATTATTTTTTGTGATAAAAAAAACCATGTGTATATAATAATAAACTTAATATTACATGTAATTGACTTTATGTTATAAGTGTCATTTTAAAAGGGTATCAGATAACAAATTGTATTTATGTGTGTGTGTATATTTATCAAAAGTAGTTAATTGTAAACCAATCAATAAGTTTCAATGTGACTTTGGGGGTCTTCAAGAAAGACAGGCTCTAAACTTGAGGAACAAGTAGATGATGATGATAGAAAAAGATGAAAATCTGTTACAGCCTAAATGGGAGTGACCTAATTAGTTCTTTAATCTTTAATTATTATATAATATCTTATTAACATCAAAGTTACTACTGTTTTCGAATAAATAAACAAATCAAACGCCATCACCATCTCCCCTTGCATAAACAATTATATCTACAAAGCAAGGTCCATGAAGGGCTAATAAATGTATAAAATACTCATGAGCTGGACCAAAGAAAAATATTCAAGAAAATATATTAAAATATATATATATATTATATCTATAAAAAAAAATTAATTAAGCCTAGTTAGCTCCCATGTGAAAGGCACCCATGCCTAGAATCTGCTGGCAGGGGTTGTGTGCAACCCTTCTCTCACAATATGAGCTCCTATATTTGCGGTTTGAAAGAGCCTTTTTTGGTGTTTGTATACTCCTTAATTCTCCTTTTTCTAATTTTTGCCTTCTTCTTTGACCAGGGAGGACCAGCAGATCTAGGCCCCCCCCGCCCTTTTTTTTTTTTTTGGGAGATTAAGCAAAGCGACAAATGAGGTACCCACGTGAAAGATGGAAATTGTTTAAATTTGGAATCTTTTTCATCTGTTCATGATCCATGATATATATATATATATATATATATACATGTGTGTGTGTGTGTGTGTGTGTGTGTGATCATCAACTTCAAATTCTATGCCTATTTGGTTTGCATCAAATTTTCATTTTTTAAATTTGGATTCTTGTTGATATGTTCATAGTCTATGATGTGATCATCAACTTCAAATTCTACCTATGGCAATTGGTTCTTCCACATACTTTAGCTATGTAGATGGATTAGCTAGCTGGTTCCTCGTGAAAGACCTTAATATATATATATAGTTTGTCTTTGATCTTTTTTTTTCTTTTTTTTTTAACAAATGAAGTATTTCAATTGAACTATTAGTGTTATATTTAAAGTGAGACGTGTTATATTAAATAAATATCACGTCATTTTTTTCGAATTTTATGTTACGGAAAAAGGATAGACCGTAATAAAATATATATATATATATATTTATATTTATATATTAAAAAAAGTTTGAACCTTAATTAATGAATGTGTAGGGATCTATATGTATTATAAACATTTGATATCAAATCTAGAAACTCATGACCAATGAAGTACCCATAGTTGGGAGATCCCTTAAAATCTAGGTCCGTATATTAATGAAGGTTTAAATCTCCTATAGTTTAATTGCAAATCTTTTGATATGACTGCTATCTGGTATCCAAGGTTAAAATATTCAGAAATTAAACCAACTTCTAGATATACTTTTGGGGTTTTCATCTGAATATATATAATGAAACGATCATTATATATAATGAAATTAAACCAACTTCTAGATATACTTTTGGGGTTTTCTGAATATATTCAGAAATTAAACCAACTTCTAGTTAGTAGACCTAGTATTCTATAAAATCTCTGAGCTCCTAGCTAATGAAACGTTCCCAATAGTTACTATTTTGCTAAATGAACCCAACATAGTTATTTTCTATACGTATACATGCATGCAGTGTTAATTAAAGGAAAGAGCTCTAAGTTTATAATAGAGTACTGATCCTGAAAGCTTTTCCATCAAATAAATAAATAAGCTAGCTGATCCTAGAATTCAGTTCCTATTGAAGTGATAAAAATATTAAATTGGCAATCTTATTTTATTTTATTTTATTTTTAATTTTTGTAAAATATTTCCATATAGACAAAGATTGGACATATAAATATATATATATATATGTGCATGTATAATATACATAGATATTGTATTATATAGTGATTAATTTTAGTATTATGATGTCATGTTCTTCAATTTTTGTCCTTTGGGTTGGTTTATTTTTCTTTAAACAATCTTACTTGTCCTTTTTAATATTCTTTTAATAATAATATTGAATGAAGGATTTTATAAGGGATTATATATGAGGTTTCTATACCAAACTTAGTTGAGATGTGACAGTAATCTCTCATAATAGATGTAAATATTGATATTAATATATATTAAACTAAACATTTTGTGAAATTATTAATATCTCTTACGTTAAAGATTGCTTTGTTTCTTAATTCTTTATTCAAGTTGATGTCTTCACCCATATACGGTAACACGAACTGATAACTTTGAGACAACGCTCAATGCTTAACAGTTTCTTAACTTTTAAACTTCTATATGAATCTCACATCTAAAAGTGCGAATTCTTTTTATGTTTTATTTTCGAGAATATATATATATATATAAATATATATATACAGATACATATATATACACACACAAAGCCACTTGACAACTTTATATATATATATATATATATATTTGTGTTTGTACATGAAGCAAAGCATATATATTATTTCTGTATGGTTGTAACGTATTTTTGCGATATTGTGTCTGTGTGGATAAATTAGGCTCTATCTGCTATGTTGTTGTTGGAGTTATTAAGTAATTAAATGGCAGTAGCATATAACAATTAGTAGACAGATTCACTACACTAAATAATATTATCCGCTTTATCAGTTATATTAAATTCAGCATAATATGCATGTTTGCACAAATTGTTACTTTTCCAAGAAAAAGTTTATAAACAGATTGGTGTTCTTTTAATAAATAAAATATATTAAAATTATAAACTTACATTTTGATCAATTGAGATCACGCAGTCTCTCTCTCTCTCTCTCTCTCTCTCTCTCATCATATTATTTTTAACATGCATTGAGGATTAGTCTTGATAAATCAAATTAACCCAAAAAAAAATAGTGATCATTTGCACTTTGCAATGCTTCTTTTTTTTTTTTTCCCCTTGCTATTTGTAGTAATGCCATCTCTAAATCTTTCCTTTATCTTTCAACTTTGATATATTTCAAATGTTGTATCTTCAGTTCATCACAGATATTAGCTCGAGTCGACTACAGCTTCTACTGGACTGGTCACAATATAGGCCCGTAAATTGCCAAAGCCCAATCCACTTTGCTTTGTAAGTGGGCCAAAAAGCCCAAACCTTTGTCTAAGCTCAGGAAAAGGGACTAAAATCGAGGCCACGGTCCATAAGGCCCATAGACTACTTACATTTGAAGAACAGTAGGACACGAGAAGATTGTGGAAACAGCCTATCGAATTAGCATGTCTATGTTTTTATCTTTTTACTTGGATCTTTTTTACACTCTATATTTATCCAATCGAAGAAAAAAAAAATTATTAAAGCTGGAATAATAATTCAGAGATGTCGGTTTTTAGGGGAAATCCTACAATCACCCCATTTTCTTTTAATTTTCCTTCATTAAATGGCTAATTTAGCTGGTAAATCCTACTTAGTAAGTCCGTTTATCTACTGGATAAATGAATTATTTTCTTTTAAGTTTTTCTATTTCAAAAAGATTTGAAAAAACAAGTCCTCAATTTGCTCATCATTTGTGTAAATTATTAAAGGTTCTAATGTGGTAGGACTAAAAAAATACCTTATCAACTATGCACAATTCTAAATTCGTGAAATAATATCATATATATCACATCATATCGAAACTAAAAAGTACAGTAATTTATAACAAAACTTAACATTTATCTAATAGTCTAAAAAGCTTTAATTTTTATTTTTTTTTTTACCTACCAAAGAATTTTCGTGGAAAGGCTATAATGTTTACTCGCATGCACTTTACTCTTACCCTTCGATCTTATCTGCACATTTTGGTTTTAGCAATTATATACGGAGTGTGCTGAGTCAGATCTCAATACTTAAGAAAGCCTTTTCCCTCGGGGCTCGGATTAAAATATCATGCCCTTTTTCTAATATCGCAATAATTAAAATGGAAGTTTTATTAATTTAATTTACACTATTAGACAAAGACATCACATAAGCCTAACTTGGATTAACATGATTCCATTGTTAGCATTATGATGTTAAAAGATAATAATTAAGCACTATCTCCCTAGAAAATAATTGTGCACCATATTATCATGTAATCATCACATCCTTTTAGACTAAAATTAGGCATTTAATGCAGTATTCAGGGCTGCTATCCTTTGTAGGGGGTCATGCATGTTATTAAAGCCACCTCAAGTTTGTCTCCCTCAAAAATGGCATGCAATTTGGTGTCTTCTTTTTATGAAGAAATGGATTGGGTGTGACAATAAAATCTATAAAATCTGTTTTTGTTTTTTGTTTTTGTTTTGTTTTGTTTTTTTTCGAAAGTTGTAAAATCTGTTATTGAAAGCTAAGTAGTGTTGTTTTTCTGCCATTGCCACTTCTTGGCACTAACATGTCCCAGGGTTAACATAAGTCGAGCCCCATTAGGGGCAAAAAAATTTTGTCATGTGGCGGAACCTTTGCATTGGGACGAAGCTGTATATTGCATTATTCATTTTAATTTTAGTCAGTATTAGAGTCTGAGTTGATTGAAATGGCCATCTAGAACTTAGACAGGATGGTAAGCTTACTCATCTTTTATGCAAGAAGTCGTGAATAAAACTGAGATTATTACGGTGATTAAGGTATATAAGAATAATTCATTTTGAGATAGATGTCTATCCTGCGAGAAGTTAAACCGTCACTAAGATTAACTAGGTTTCTCATTCCCCATCGTAACCCTTTAATTCCAGGAGAGAAAAAATCGATTGGCCCTTGTTCAAATTCACAACATTTTCCATTGATTAAAGCGTCGTATCAGACATGCGGCACATGCCAAATATTTTTTATTCAATCATAAATGTATGTTGAGCCAATCAGTTGGTCACAAAGCACAAAATTTCATTAAATGGACAAAGCAAAGAGGTACACCTCTGATCCCACTATATAAGAATTTACTAGGACTATGATAGAAAGTTTATAATAATCATCCACATATACATATACACACACACATATATACATTATAGCTAGACTTGGGTCAGTAATTCATTGTGCTGTCGCTTAGATACTGAGGTTTCTCACCATCGCAGAATCATTTAGTTTTTGTAGACGACCAAAACATGAACGATATTGGAAAATCGAATTCACTCTAGCCCTATAAACTCTGCAAAAAAAAAAAAAAACAAAAACAAAAACAAAAAAACAAAAAAAAAAATCAATTAGACAATCAAATATATGTCCTTATCAAATCCATTCATCATGCAGTCAGAAACAGTCACTGCTCTTTATCAGATTTTCAGTACAAACAATTTGATGATCTTTTGGTCAGAATCAAAAAAAAAAAAAAAAAAAAAAAAAAAAGAAAAAGAAAAGAAAAATGCACTCATTAAACCCATCATTTCCATATATCACCTCTTCACATATATGTTTGTCCACCTATGGCATCCATGATTTAGTGTCCAAGTAATGAACGTGTTCTTCCACAACAACAAACTAAATATTCCTTTTGGCTACAGATTTGGATGTCCCTACCACTGGTGACGGAGGCATGATGGTAAGAATGTTTTATTTAATATATTTGCTTCTATCATATTTGCTTTTGAAGTTTGGGGTGGTCTAATAGCTATTGAAGACCCAATTAATCTGATTCTTTACGACCCATCAATGCATTCAGTGAGTTTACCCAATAACCAATAGGATGGAAGGCATAAGGACGCCACTTGTTCTTTTTTTCTTTAAAAAAAAAAAATACAAACTTTGTGATGTCCCTAAACTCCAAAAACTCTTGATGACGGTCAAAGAAACGATGTATATTCTACTTTATATACATACACACACGTAACGAGGACAGAAAATAAAAATAAATAAATAAGAAAGGTATGTAACTACAAAAACCAGAAGATGAGAAGGGAGAGGAGAGAAGTCATTTTTCTTACATATTATTTGGTAGGAAAGAATTGAAATAAACAAAAATCACTTTTCTTATTTGGTATAGAGATACTAATGAATGATTAAAAAAATTCTGAGGTGGGAGATTTGAATTATACATCTTATAGTGAAGACAGATTTGAAATTATTACTAAATTATTCTTGCCACCCTAAGGAACAATATTATTACTAGGGAAACGAAGAAAATACTAGTGCAATTACCATTTTTTTCTTATTGAGTTTGGTTTCCTTTAATTGTAATCATTGTTAATAGAGTACTATGACACCATTAGAAAATTCATAAGATAAATTGGAATCCCTCATCTAGTCTATCTTTTTCCTCTTATCCTTAACAAATCAGATTCTAAAATTCTTTCACCAATCTTTCCATCACTCTCACTCCTATTTTTTTTGCTCCCACCAAACAAACTCTTTGGGTTTTCATTAATCTATTGCAAGTAGAGCCACTTGAGGAGCTCCATATTTTCTGTTTGTCTTTGAATAAGTTTTAAAAAAGTCATAATTTTCTAGTTCTTGAGTTAATTGAGATTGAGTTTTTACATGTATTTTTTCACTAAACTCTTTACAATTTTTTTTTTTAATTTCTATAATTCAGAAATGAATTGTTTAATACCTTATTGAAATAGAAGGTTGACGTAGTTGTACGTATAGCCTAATAATAATTACATTTCTGATTACATCTTAAGATATAGAGTTTAAATACTTTTTGAAAAGAAAAAAAAAAAATCCGCTATCTGTACGGATAGCACTCACACACACATACATAAACTTATATATATATATAGCCTATGATGACTTCAGGTGCTATGTTTTTCCCTTGTTATGTAGCCTATCTCATCTTGCTATGTGGACTGTAAGTATCCATATATATATATATATATATATATATATATATAAAGAAGATTTCCTTTGGACAACTAATTAAACATGGGGTAAGTAATCCGTTTACATGTCTGTACTTTGCTAATCTAAAGCATGTGAGTGAAAGCTGGAGCTGATATTGTTGTGTTATCACCAATCACTACAAACTCCAATTTTGCTCGTCGTAAGATTACTGGTCAGTTTTCATGCCTCAAAATCAGTCCAATGGTAGAAGAAACGTGCCAGAGCTGCATCGAGTAATTCACAAATAAGCCACTTGGAATATTTTAAATCAATTAATTTGACCATTTCCTTAATCACGGGGGATTTTATCTTGTGATCCTAAGAAGTGGACAGCGGTACTGAATCCAATTGTTTTTTAATGAATTCCTTTGTCATTATTTTTTTCATAATTAAGTCCTTAGTTGAAGCTAATTAATTAATTAACTAATTTCATGAAAGATTAGCTATGTAAAAGTGAATCTTCTCCTGTCAATCTTTCACCTCCCCAATCTATCACCAAGTCCAAATATAATAATAATAATAAATAAATAAATAAATAATAAAAAGGTGCTTGTCCATGGACAAAGATTACATGTTAAAAAAAATTCATGCATAAATCAATGAATAATTGGTCCGTTTGATCACTTATTTTTACAATAAGTTTACAATAATACAATTAAAAGGAGTCATACTAATATAAATGTCCTAATTGATTCTGATCTCAAGTGATCTTGTCTTTTTGTTTATTACCAAAAAAAAAAAAAAAAAAAAACCCTTATTGTAATCGGCACTACGTTAACTTAGCGGAGAAAGACCGTAAGTTGTTGTAAAACCAAAATAACAATAGACTATTATCATCTTAATTAGGCATCAATATGGTTATGCTTCTGCTAAGGTTGCAATATCTTCGCCTAACATTCTTTACTATTTTTCTTTCCCTTTGAATCATAGTACACACACACACACACACACACACACACACATATATATCTAAAATTCCTATATGGAACTTACAATTAAAATATTTGATTTAAATAATTGAATATATACTGAACTATTTAATTTTTTAGTCGGAAATAATAATTCCTAGTTTAGAAGAGTTATGTCTTCTTTTTCTTTTATTCCTATCCATCAAACCTGCATCATCTTTAACAAGGGAGCTCTGAGAGTCTCATCGAGCTTCAATATCTTTCTAGTAACTAATATTTTCAATCAAAATTAATGTAAATTAAATAGATGCCCACTAACAATAAATAGTTTTAAAGGTTGTGGTCTCGTGCCGTAAATGCAAAAAATTGAGCCAAATTCTAAACTTGTGAAACTTGGTGCTGGACAGCAATGCTGATTAGATTTTAGAGTTAAGGCAATGTTTAGTCTTCATATAAGATAAATGGGGAACAAGTTGGAAAGCTAAGTGCTCTAAAAATTATAATAAAGAAGATATATATGAAATCCCTTTCAACAAAAGAAGAACAATAAAGGGAGAGAAACAATTAATAATGGTGCTATATATATATATATATATATATATGTTGATCTACGTCCATGATTGGCACTCTACTTTTTTCTGGTTTTTTTGTTTTGCATTATTCACTTCTTTTATAAAGTGGAAAATTTAAAAAGTGTCACTTGGTTTTTCAACCTTTGATTTTACCCCCAATTATTGCCAAGAGAAGTTGCTTTGCCTTATTTATAGAAAAGGAGATTGATTGTAAATTCGTTCTATGAGCCCATCTCTTTGATATCTTTGTGTGTGACAGAAAAATTAAGTACAAATAATTAAGAAAAATTGGTGTGTGATCTGGTAAAATATGGACAATTTTCCACTACATTCCTTTTTATAAGCACGTGTTTTCACACAGCGACATTTTGGAATCTATTAAGATCGCAGATAGAATTAAAATGAACCATCTCATCCTCTCGTCAATAATTCATTGAGGTGTCATCCTTATTATTTCAAAGGAGGTACGTAGAAGGAATTGAATGTCTAAATAAAATTAACGAGACAAATCTAACAACAAGTCGGCAATATCATTTACTGATTTTTCTTTTTTGATATTTATAAAAAAAATAGATTTTTCAGGAAAGAAAAAAGCTCCGTGAATAATGTATATTGACTTTGGAAAATGAAAGAAATTAGAGCTTTAAGACGGGGGAGCCCTTCAAATAGCCTCCTTTTTATTTTTATTTCCCTATTTATTTAGCTCAAAATCTAGCATGTATTTATTGCCGTAAAGGCCACGGAGAACCACAGAATTATTGCTCATGGTCTTCCTTTCTTCTTTTCACTTTCTTCAAAAGTTTCTTATCCATAGTACCAAGACTTGCTAAACTTTTTTCCTCTTTGTAAGAGCATATTGGCTTAATTTATGATCAGAATATCTGTGTTGGTATCACTTATAAACGGACTTCATTTGTTTAGAGATCTTCTATATATATATATATATATATATATATATATATATATTTTGGAACTTGATTCTTATGAAATCTATATTATGCTAAACTTATAAAAAATTATCGGCCTTTTTGTTTGTGATCACAAGAAGAAAAGGAGAGCTCAAGGTTGTCAAAACAGAAGATTTCATGAAATACCAAATTATTGACTTTTGTACATATCTAGACATGCAACAGAATAAACATAGCAGGTGACAAAATAATTGTTGGGCCAGCTGAAAAAAAAAAAAAAAAAAAAAAGGCTTGGCAAAGATTCCCTTAAACAATTTATCATAGTCACAGGAAATTAATTAGCCATTAAAAAGTTAAAACTAGCTTGCTTATTGACTTAATTAAGTATTAAGTGATAGGCACAGCTATAGGCAGGTTAAGGACATGGCCTTCTTTTCTTTAGCATGGAGAGCTAGAAATAAATTATAGGAAGTTAAAAGCAAAATTTTCCCCTCAGTTTCCCATCCCCTTGAAAGACGGCTTAGTTGAAATTTAGGGATTTTTTTTTTTTCCTTTTACTGTAACATCCATATCACATACACTATATAATATTGATTGAAACTATGCGATTTAAATAAGATTCTGATTACATACATTAAAAAGATTCTTTAAATAAAATCGTTACATTTATTTCATAAAGCCGTATGATTTATATCATATATATGATTTCTGCCATGCAAATTCTCATAAAGTTATGCATCACTAAAGTTTAAGTTCTACGGATTAGGAAAATTTATCCACTCCCATAGATTAGTGGTCCATGCTTCTAACATAGTTGTACGTACTTGAGAATTTATTTATTAATTTATTTTTTGGTTGAAACTTGAGAACTTAGTTATACATAGGACAATGTAATTTCTTATTGTTGTTGCAAAAAAAATCTCAAGTGATTTCAAGGGTAATATTTGTGAGCACTTATAAGCAATCAATGGCTTAATTTGTCACTCTCATCACGCACTATAAATCCACCACAACTCTAAAAATTGTCAAGTTCTTCCCAAAATTGCTTCTTCTAAGAACAACTATCCTCAGTACTAGTCACGAGATCGATGCACTCATAATACCCAATCAACTTTGCGTTAAAAACAGTCCTTTTTCCCTTTCACGTTATTATTATTATAAAAAAGGGAGGGGGGGGTGGGGGTCATGAACTTGGCATGGTTCATAAAGATATCCATCACAACAGCATTTCTAGGCCGGCTCGGAGAGCTTCAGGCTTGCCGGTGGAGCGCTTGGCTTCAGTATCGCTAATGTCACGGGCTTCTCCGTCTTCAGCGGGCTATTGTGACGCCATGAACCCGATACGTGGCCAAGCTTATGGAGCTAAAAACTTCAAGCTCCTCCACAGGACCCTTCTCATGGTAGCCATTTTGTTGCTGCTAGTGACAGTTCCTATTTCTTTCTTGTGGCTCCATGTTGACAAAGTCCTCATCCGTTTCGGCCAACAAGAAGACATTTCAAACCGTCGCGAATTGTAGTTTATTGTTTTGTTTTGTTTTGTTTTTTTTTTTGTTTTTGTTTTTTGTTTTTTGTTTTTTTTTTTTTCCAATTTGTTTTCTCGTTTGCTCTCTGCTTCCCACCTGCTTTGGACTTGACTTTTCCCCTTTTTACCCCTTAAAACTCTTACCTCTGATTTTTTTTAACCTTTTAATTAAAGCAATTTTCTCAAATATGTATTAATTAACATATTTTTCTCACAATTATTCTTTGTCAATTTAAATAATTTTTCTTAATTGCATCTCTATTTAAAACCTTCTTAAATACACCTCTAAAAAGGCTTTTATTGCAATTCTCTCAAATACAATTTTCTCATATGTTTTTCTCTCTATTTTGCCTCTTCTAATATTTGAGTTTTATTTTTTTTTTTTTTAGGAATTTCTTGAGTTTCAAAAAATATTCACATAAATTTTATAAGAGAATACTTAACACAAGTTGATTTTTTTTTTTTTTACTTTTGAATTGTTTTTATAACATTGAAGATGCTTTTTGTTTTTCGATCATTAAAGGAGAAAAATATGATTTTAAACCAACAGGATACTAAGGGAGTTTTTTTTTTTTTTTTTTTTTTTTACAATATTTTCTTTCAGTGCTGTTCATGTTTTTACATATAAATTAAATTATCGTGTCTCATTTTATTTAAATCTAGCAGTCATTTGTTTCTTTTCTTTTCTTTTTCTCCACTTTATCCTTCTACACTCTTCTTAACTTTTATAAAAAAAAATTTGCTTGCTTTTAAAGATTTATGGGCTTTAATAACTAAAGATTAACGTATCGATGCGTATCCAAAATTGTTTTATTGATAAAAAAAATACTAATTCTATAAAATATTTTGTGACGATTATTGTTGGACAAAAATAGCTAATTTTTTGTTTTATTTCAAAGTTACGCTGTTTTATTAATTGATTACATTGTTCTGCTAAACTCTCGAGTGAACATAATTTATATCTGTTTATAAAAAGAATTTTATAACATATTAAATACGTACGTGCGTAGCATACGTATCTACAACTATGTATTTATAAGAGCCAGTCTGATGGTCACAAAGCACAAAATTTCATTATATGGACAAAGCAAAGAAGCACGCCTCTGATCCCACTATAAGAAGTTTCTAGGACTGTGATAGAAAGTTTATAACAGTCATCCATATATATTCATCATTCAATATTAAACGTGAGAATAAGCTTCTTAAGAGTTTTTTTGAAATTCGATCAGTTTCCTCATAATTTTTAACCTGATTAATAAGGATTTCGTCTAAGATTTTTTTTGAAGTTTCGTCAAACATAATTTTGAGGTTTTTTTTTTTTTTTTAAGTTTTATAAAGAAGTTTTGGTCTTTTTTTTCTGTTATATCGTTATGTGCTATTTTTTTATATTTGTTTTATTTCTAAATTCTTTATATACAATTTCACACGTATGGAATGTGTGTTTTAACTAATATATATATTTATATATATATATATATATATATGTTATAGCTAGACTTGCGTCATTACTAGTCATTGGCTGTCACTTGGATACTGCGATTTCTCACCTTAGTGTTCAACAAATTACATATCTCGGAGTCATAGTTCTTTTGTAAATCAAGACATGAACGACAGTGGAAAATCTAATTTGCTAGGCTCTGCAAAAAAAAATAGAAAAAATAGAAAAAATCAACAAGCCAATCAAATATGTGTCCTTATCAACTCCTTTCATAATGCCCATCATTTCAATATTACCTCTTCAGATTTGTGTTATTTGTGTTTGTCCACCTATACGGCATCCATGTTTTATTGTCAGTCAATGAACATGCTCTTCGTATATTAAAAAAATGATAATAATAAGCCCGTTTCACATACCATCTTAAAATTTTTTTTTAAAAAATTTGAAATGAGAATCTAAGCCCATCCTCTGTTTGTTCCGCATGATTATTTTCAAAAGGAAGAAAAAAATAATAATAAAAGAGTGTTTTTTTTTTTATTTTTTCCTAATTTTTTTCATTTTAAAAAATGAAAACTAATTTATTTTTAAATTTATTTTATACAATATCTTTTTGAAATCGTTTTAAAATCTTCACCCAGTGCACTATTCCAAATATCATTTCTTTTCATTCCAAATACTTTTTAATTTTTAAGAAGAAAATTTTTTTACACATCTAAATGTCATATCATTCTCAAACTGAAATAATTTTCTCATTTCAAACAAGAAAATTTTTCTTTTTGAAAAAAAAAAAAAAAAAAAAAAAAAAAAGAGTACCCATATATAAATATTTTTTTTGGCCAGAAATTTGTGAAGTCCCCAAACTTCAATAGCACGATCAAGATCAAAGGAAAATTAAGTAGATAAATTATGAATCCCTCATCCTGTTATATTTATCCTCTTATATATCCTTCTTCCTAAATAAATCAATTTATAAATTCTTTCACTAATCCTATCACCATTATCACTCCTACTTCATGCTTCCACCAAACAGGAACTTTATGGTTATCATTTATTGTGATCTATTACTAGTGGCGGAGCCACTTCATGAAGAACCCTAACTGACTTTTGGTTTTTGAAAATGAGACTTAAAAATTTATGTTTCTTCTTTTTTTATCCTTGTTGAGCACATGTGTGCTTTTATTGAACTTTAAACCTGTTATGCTTATTTCTTAATTTTTGAAAAGAATTTGGTATTTTAATTAAATAAAAGACTGGCTTTATCGCTGTCTATCTATCTTGATAAAACGACCAAATTGAGCTAGGCGAGAATAGTAAGAATGGAAGGTGGAATCATAAGTTGGTACTTTGTAGGGACAACACTCACACACACACCACACAATATACATATATATATATATATATATAAAAGAGTGCTTGGAGTAGGAATATTATGATGGCTTCGGGTGCTATGTTTTTCCTTAGTTATATAGCCTGTGAATATATACATAAATGCGTATATATATATATATATATATGTATGTATGTAATCTGTTTCAAGTCTGTACTTTGCCAAACTAAAGCATGTGAGTGAATGTGTGGTAGATGAAGCTGATGTTGTTGTGTAATCACCAATCACTACGGCCCTCCAATTTTGCTCGTCGTAAGATCACTGATCAGTTTTCATGACTAAAAATCAGTCCAATGGTAGAAGAAACGTGCCAGAGCTGTGTGGAATAATTCACAAATAAGCCACTTGGAATATTTTAAATTAATTAATTCGACCATTTCCTTAATCATGGGGGATTTTATCTTGTCCTAATAAGTGGCCAGCGGTGAATCCATTTTTTTTATTTTTTTTTATTTTAACGAAGTCCTTTATCATTTTTTTAAGAGATGTAAAAGTCCTTAATAATTATTTTGTGTGATAATCAAAGTCCTTAATCATTATTATTTACGCACACTTTTGCTCATAAGAGATGGGGCATATTATTACAGAGAGAGAATTCTTTAAACAACTTTGAAATAATATATAGAGAGTGAGTTGCATGTCACTTTCTAAATCTTGGGTAACATTTTGATACAAGGACAAGAGTTAAGTGGGAATATTCAAGATTTATCCCTTATTCTTTATTTTAATCATGGTTTTAATTATATTAGGTAATATTTATCCAAATATTTGGCACGATGGGATTGAGAGAGAGAGAGAAGGGCTTAGTTGAAGGTTAACTAATTTGATGAAAGATTAACTATACAAAAGTGGATCTTCTCTCTTTCACCTCCCCAATCTTATCACCAAGTGCCATTTTCAACCCCACCCAAAAAATAAAAAATAAAAAATGAAGGTGCTCACTAGAAAGTGGGAAGTCCAGGTGCCTCTATCTTTTATTCTTTTCCAGAAAAGATAGACTTGCCCCCTCTACTTTTTGTGATATATATGTCTTTGTCCCTTGTCTGATTGGACAAAGATTGCATGTCATAAAAAAAATTTTAAATAAAATAAAAAAGAGTCATGCATAAATGATGAATAATTGGTCCGTTTGATCACTTATTTTTACAATAAGTTCATCGCAGTACAATCAATTTATTTAAAATTACGAACGTAATTCACACCGAGTTTAAGTGAGCAAAGGTCTCAAAAATTTTATAATATATATATATATATAAGATCATAAGTTGTTGTAAAACCAAGATAACAAAAGATTATTTCCATCTTAATTAGGCATCTATCTTGGTTATATGCTTCTACTAAATTTTTTTTTTTTTTTTTGGCCAACATTCTTAAATCCTTTTCTTTCCCTTTGAATCATGGTACATACTATATTCCTGGGAAAGTTACAATTAAAATACTTGATATATACAATTGAATATATGCCATGAAATTCTTTGATCGGAAATTATAATTCCTAGTCTAGAAGATTTATGTCTTCTTTTCTCTTATTCTTATCCATCAACCCCTACATCTTCTTGAATAAAGGGAGCTCTATAGAATCTCATAGAGGTTCATATATCCTCCAAGAAAACTAAACATATTTTCCATCAGAATCAATATCGTAAGATAGATGCCCACTTACAAAGAATTATAACTCTAGTTAATCTGCCCTTGTGGTTTCGTGCCTTAAATGCACAAAATTATGCCAAAGTCTCCAAATTAGTGAATTACACACTCAAAAAAAAAAAAAAAAAGATGATTTAATTAGTGCCCTACAAGAAAGAAATAAATGAAATGAACAACAATGCTGATTAGATTTTAGAGATAAGGCAGATGTGCAATCTTTATATAAAATAAATGAAAAAGATGATTTAATTAGTGCCCTACAAGAAAGAAATAAATGAAATGAACAACAATGCTGATTAGATTTTAGAGATAAGGCAGATGTGCAATCTTTATATAAAATAAATGAAAAAGATGATTTAATTAGTGCCCTAAAAGAAAGAAATAAATGAAATGGACAACAATGCTGATTAGATTTTAGAGCCAAGGCAGATGTGCAATCTTTATATAAAATAAATGGGGAACAAGTTGGAAAGCTTAAGTGTGTTCTAAAAATTTATAATAAATAAAATAGATCTATTTGAAATCCCTGTCAATGAAAAAGAGAAACAAATAATGGTGTTATATATGTTGGTCCATGTCCATGATTGACGCTGTACTTTTTCCTGGTACTTTTGTTATATGCATTATTCACTTCTTTTATAAAGTGGAAAAATTAAAGAGTGTCACTTTGTTTTTTAAGCTTTGGTTCTACCCCCACTTATATTGCCAAGACAAAACTATGACTTTTAGATTTATTTTTTGCTCAAGGCTAAGGCTTTCTCGCTTAAGCTGCTTTATCTTCGTTATTTCAAGTTGCTTTGCCTTTAATTTTAGGAAAAGATGAAAATGACTAAAGATACATGATGATTAAGTTTTGTATAGAAAGGGTGATATTGAAATAAATGCATTCTGTAAGTTCATCTCTTTGATATCTTCGTCTGTGAAAGAAATTAAGCATGCAGATTTGAGTTGAAATTTTTGAATTATAGTTGTTTGAATTTTTAAAAATCAGTTAAAAAACTTGTTGATTTTCCAGAAAATGCCAAAAATGAGTTGAAATTTTTGGGTTTGGAATATTGGTGAACCAAACGGGAGGTAAGTTCAAAACAAGGACTAATACTTCGTTTGATATTTCAACTCAATTCTAACTAAATTGTTCTTTTTATCTCAATTTTTGTCTTTTTCTAAAAAGTCAATAAAAATTAAAACTAATTTTTGAAAAGTCAACCAAATCCAACTTAAAAATTTTATTTCCAACTGACGAACCAAACGCAAGCCAAGTAAATTGGTATGATTTGGCAAAATATACAGACAATTTTCCAATGCATTCCTTTGTGCAAGCACATGTTTTCCAATACATTCGGTAGCATTGTCTTCACATACGCCTCCATTTGAAGTCATTTTCAGAATCTACTAGGATCATAGGTAGAATAAAAAGGTATCATCCCATACTCTAAACAATAGCTCTCTAATGTATGCACATCAAATACACAAACCTTACTATTTCGAAGGAGATGGAAGGAATTGAACTTCTAAACAAAACATCATACGTCGATAATATCATATATTGATTTTTCTTTTCTTTTCTTTTCTTTTTTTTTTTTAATTTATAAAAATAATTTTTGCGTGGAGGAAAAAAAGCTTCACAATAATCTATATTTAACTTTTGTAAATGAAAGAAAAAGCTTCACAAAAAGCTTCAAGAAAAAGCTTCAAATAACCTCCTTTTATTGTTTCCTCATAGCTCAGAATCTTGGATGTATTATAGCCTTTAAAGCCATGGAGAACCACAGAATTATTGCTCATGATCTTCCTTCCTTCTTTTCACTTCTTTGAAAGTTCTTATTCATATTACCAAGACTTGCTCAATTTTTTTCCTATCTGTAAGAGCATAATGGCTTTTGATATTGGAACCATATCAGAATATTTGTGTTGGTATCTCTTTTAAACCGACTCCTTTAGTTTAGAGATCTTCTTTAATTTTTGTTGGATCTTGATATATTCTTATGAAATCTATATTATGCTAAACTTATCATAATTATCAACGTTTTAGCTTGTGATGAGAAGAAAAAGAGAGCTCAAGGTTGTCAAAATAGAAGATTTCATGAAAGACGAGATGTGGACTTTGGTACAAAGAGATGCAACAGAATAAATATAGCACCTTGCAAAATATTTATTGGGCCAGCTGGAAAAAAAAAATGTGTGGCAAATATGTCGTTTTAAATAATTCGCCATAGAATGAAACCTAACATATTTCCTTAAGATAATGACTTAGCTTGCATTTGATTCGCCGATTGAAGATAAAATTTTTAAGTTGGAATTGGTTGACTTTTCAAAAACTAGTTATAAATTTTGTTGACTTTTTAGGAAAACAAAATCAAAAAAACAAAAACTGAAATGAAAAAGTATATTTTAGTATGGATAAGGCCATCTCTTATGTAGCATGAAGCTAGAAATAAATTCGAGAGTTAAAGAAAATAATCCCCTTATCTCATCCCTTAAAAGACACCTTAGTGACAATTCTCTAAATTTTATACAATAAGACATCTGCATCACTTACATTCTATATTTATAGATGATAGTTATATATACAATGTAAGAACTTATTAAATGTCCTATAAAGATTCTTTAAATAGAATCATTACACCAATTCTATAAGCACGTATGATTTACATCATACGGTTGAGGGCCCTAAAAATTATGATAAAAGTATGCATCACTAAAGTATGAGTTCTATTAATTAGGAAGATTTTTCCACTCACATAATTTAGTGACCCATTCTTCCAATACATGATCTACTTGGGACAATAATTTGAGGCCACGTAGCAGTTTCTTCTTTATTGTTGCACAATAAATTCTTTTTCCACCTACTTTACTACAGGTATTTTTCTTCTTTTCAAACAACAAAAAAAAAAAAAAAAAAGGGACAAAAATCTCAAGTGATTCCATGGGTGATATATGTGAGCACAAAGCACTCAATTGCTTCCTCACTCTCATCACGCACCATACGTCCACCGCTACCACTCTCTCTCTCTCTCTCTCTCTCTCAATTGACAGTTAAAAACTGTTAAAGTCCTTCCCAATTTGCTTCTTCTAAGAAAAACTATCCTCACTTGTCACGAGAACCATGCACTCATGCCTAATCAACCTTGCATAAAAAACAGGCCCTTTTCAACTTTCACCTGAAAAAAAAAAAAGGTCCTCATTTGAAAGAAACTAACCATGCCTGAAACATCAAACTTGCAAGAGTTACCCTCTAGTACTCGAAAATGGCCGGCCGATTATGCCAAGTTTATGAAATCAGAGCTGAAAACTCAACAAGGAATAACTCTTCCAATGGTGGCCATGAACTTGACATGGTTCGTAAAGATAGCCATCACGACAGCTTTTCTAGGCCGGCTCGGAGAGCTTCAGCTTGCTGGCGGCGCGCTTGGCTTCACCTTCGCTAATGTCACGGGCTTCTCCGTCTTGAGCGGGCTATGTCACGCCATGGAACCAATATGTGGCCAAGCTTATGGAGCTAAAAACTTCAAGCTCCTCCACAAGACACTTCTCATGGTAACCATTTTGTTGCTTCTAGTGACAGTTCCTATTTCTTTCTTGTGGCTCCATGTTGACAAAGTCCTCATCCGTTTCGGCCAACAAGAAGACATTTCAACCGTCGCGAAAAAGTACCTTTCCTATCTCCTGCCTGACTTAGTAATCACCTCATTCCTGTATCCTCTCTGGGCATATTTGAGCTCACAATGCATAACAGTTCCTATCATGCTCAGCTCAGCTCTGGCACTTGCTTTCCATGTCCCCATCAACATCTTTCTCTCCAGAGCCAAGGGTCTCGAGGGGGTTTCGATGGCCGTGTGGATCAGCGATCTCATAATCGTGATTCCACTCGCCGTATATGTGTTTGTGGTGGAACACAGAAAGGAAGGGAAGTGGAAGGAAGGCGGGTGGTGCGACCAAGGATTTGGAGATTGGAAGAAGCTGCTCAAGCTTTCGGGACCATGTTGCCTCACAACCTGTCTTGAGTGGTGGTGTTATGAGATCCTAGTCCTTCTAACAGGAAGGCTTGGGAACCCGAAACAAGCAGTTGGGGCCATTACCATAGTGCTAAACTTTGATTATCTGCTCTACTCTGTGATGATTTCCCTCTCTACTTGTGCATCAACCCGCGTGTCCAACGAGCTCGGTGCAAACAGATCAGGCCCTGCCCAGCACGCCGCCTATGTGTCTCTGGCAGTGAGCGTGATCTCGGGCTTCATAGGCAGCTTGCTGACAGTTGCAGCCAGGGGGAGTTGGGGAGCTTTGTTCAGCCATGACAGGGAGATTATAAGAGGAGTGAAGAAAAATATGTTGTTGATGGCTTTGGTGGAGATTATGAATTTCCCGTTAACAGTTTGTGGAGGAATTGTCAGGGGTACGGCTAGGCCGTGGCTAGCTATGTATGCAAATCTCGGAGGGTTTTACCTCCTGGCCTTGCCTTTAGGAGTGGTTTTCGCCTTCAAGGTCGCGTTGGGGCTTGGTGGGCTACTGATTGGATTCATGATAGGAATTGCTTTCTGTCTTGTTTTATTGTTGGTGTTTGTTTTCAGGATCAACTGGGATGAAGAAGCTGGCAACGCACAGATACTTGCTTCAGTTGTCGTTTGTCATGCGTCTAGCTCTGAGGTGAGTGACGATGGGAATGGCAAAGCTTCTGAGACAACTGATAATGGCCAAGTATGAGAATAAGAGAATTCCTTGATTGGGTGTGAAAAAACACCCCAACGTTACTGTGAGATTTCTATTCGGTTCCGTTAAATTCACGTTGATGTGGTGAATACCTTATTGTAGAATCCTCCATTAGAATATATGTTCAAAAAAAAAAATTTCTGATGCTGTTCAAAACAAAACACAGAATGTTAAGCAGCTTCCCCTGTAACTACATTGGATTAAAGCAATGAGTTTTTGGTCCCGTATATTTAGAAGAGAAATTTTCTTTATGGGTTATTGTTTTCGTACGCAACTTTGCATGCATCAGAAAATTACCGACAAGAAAGAAGCCAATGTAGAGCCAATTTAAGCATATCTGCAGACAAGCTTGTATTTTAAAGGTAAATAAATTTTTCCATGAAATTAAATGGAGAGTTAACAAAAAAAAGCATAATCACATGAAGAATTCGGACCAGTTTGGTGGAATTTCAGAAAGAGACTTCATGGTTTGCTTAAATTGAATAACCTTTACACGAAATTCAAATCTCAGCAAAACATCATTGGATCCGTATTCAACCAAGAAAATAACATCTAGAAAATAACATCTCAGCATTAATCATCATCGAATCCGGGTTCAGAACTTAAAGACTCCAGCTCTTTGGCTTTCTCATCACTGAATCCTAGCGTAGCCATTATTTTGTGACCGGGGGAATCGACTTCTGACCAAATGCCAAGAAGCAGATAAGAAGTTGTAATTTCTCCGCTATTACCTGGAATTAACAATCATCGAATCAACAAGAAAGGATTTTAGAATACAGCAGAACACGCTAGGAAATATGCCAAAGAAAAGATGAAAACGTGCGATGCTGCCAAATCCAGCAATGCCACAAATGAGATTGATGTCAGACGGTATGAAATTGAAGTCAAGATCAAAAAGTGGCATGATATTAACAATTACCAAGCAATGTTAATTTTTCTCTTTCAGAAACGAAAAAATCTTAACAAACATGAAAAAGTTCAGGTAGTTCTGAGATCATGTCAGCGTAGGCAACCTTTCAATATATTAAACCTGTATATATAAACTAGTAATAGAAAAGCAAACAGAACCCATAAAGGAAGAACTTAGGTTCAATATGGACGTGTAAACTTTTTGCATGTAGGAATTCAAGCCAACCAAAACTGCTAAAAAGAAAACGAGTGAAACTCACCAGATTTAATCTTTTTATCAACAGCCCAATCAAGCACTCTTTGAGCATCTACGGTCAGTGGAGGATGCTCGGGACTGAAAAAGTACATGTCCACCTTACCAAGTAACTTAATAGCCTCTTCTCGCACCTTTAAAAGTGTCATTCCATTTGCTCGCAAAAACTTGGCAGCCAGACTAGTACCTGAAGTCCAAAATGAAAGCATTCAGTATGCCGATAAAATAGTACAGACTCAATCGACAATATCTCGCTGCTCCAACGATATTGTCGCATGTGAACTTCTCATTGATCACAGAACAAAGACACCTTCACGGAAGGAGACAGATAGCAAAATAAAAGCTTTAGACCAAGCATATCATCTAAGTCTTGCATTACAAGAAAACTCCAAGTCAAGAATTTGGTAGTTGTAGTTTTAACTTAGAACAGAGATAACTGACTTTTCTCTATTCCCTTGCAGAAACCTTTAGGTTGCATTTGGAAGGATGTAGAGGTATTAAACCTAGGAGAAGAAAATGTAGAAGACGAGCAAGATTTTTCTTTTATTGTGTCTGGTATGGGATCCTACCTCCAATCCTTCCCAGCTTTACAGGAATCAAATTTATGGCCCGAAAGATGATTTTGAGTTCCTCACCTAACCCCCCCCCCCCCCCCGCCTCTAATCCATCCTACCAAATAATCGCAAGTCCTACAACCCATTTACTAAACCCACACCAATCCTTCTTCTAATTTCATTCCTACCAAATAAGGCATTGCAGTCTCAACATTGAGAATTAAAAGATTTTAAAAACTAAATTTAATGACTAACGTTTAAACCTAGACCTTCCTTCCACTAACGATCACAAGCTGCATGAATACAAAATATCGCTTATAACAGATGCAGCTAGAATTGTGTACCGATATTTTTTTTTTAAATGTAAAATTTTCTTTTAGCATAGACTAGCCAGATTGACCATCAACTACTTTGTGAACTCTGAGCTAAACCTTAGTAAAAAGGGATAATTTTTTACTTAATTTCTTCTAGACTTTATACAGCAGCTCTAAAGGAGTTTGAAATGGCTAGAAGTTTTCTCATAAAGTCAGTAAGATTACAATACTTGTATAAAAAATGTAATTTCCAGCAAAAAAAAAAAAAAATAGATGTAGTACATATAACATTTTTTTTTAATTTTTAAGGAGAGGTTTAACCAAATACTTGCTTACCCTCAATGAGGATCCCCATGAGAAGGGCTTCAGTCCCGGTAGTTGGGTACTTGAGCTTCCTAGCTTCCAATTCAGCCATCGCAAATGACTTTATTGCCCGCCATGACCACCTGCTCATACACACACACACACACACACATATTGCTATAACAGTTCAATCCCAACAAAACCCAGAAACCAACCAAAATTTTTAACCCAAAAAAGAACTCACTTTGGTACTTTGTCAGTAGAAGAACCCGTCTCTGGTTTTCTGCAAAGTGCCAAATCAGAAGTATCCGAAACAAAAACCGTGCCTCACCCAAAATGGGCAAATTTCGTTTACTTTTTTTTTTTTTTTTTTCAAACGACAGAAATATTACCGAGCAAACTTACGTTACTGGGAGGCTGAAAGAGACAGTGGCGGCGACGAGACGGACTTTCTTCTGGCGAGGTCTGAGAATTGACCGAAGCGAAAGACGGTTCGTGCCCAGCCATGGGCTCTGTAAACTTGCGGGTACGGGGGTTTCGGGTTTTGTTCTGCAATTGGGTTGAGAGAGTGCTGTCGTTTTGGGAAGGTTGAAGAGAAGAGTGGTATTTCCGGTCGCCATTTTTGGGGGAAAAGGAAAAGCTCCGAACTCTCTCTCTCTCTCTCTCTCTCTCTCTGGGTTTCGTTTCGTTTCGTTTCGTTTTGGATATGTAAACAGAGAGGACAGAAATGATGTCGTTTTTCTTTCTGCAAGAGAAACGACGTCGTTTTAATCTGTTGCTAGTGTTCTGGGCTTGACCCAAGTAGACAACTCAGTGAGGGACTAGGCCTGCCTGGCCAAAGAGTTGAGCTTGTTGGCCCATGAAGATGAGCCCCCGAAAAACTGAAATTTTTTCTATATGTTTTTTCTTTTTTCTTTTTTTTTTTCCATGGCATTGGGGTACCTAAATGTCAAAAAAAAAAAAAATTTTACCTAATGTCTTTAATCACTTATTATATAGTTATTTTCAAGATCAAGTGATTATATATGTGCTTTCTCAACTCATTCACATATTTTACTAGATAAGCAATTGGAGTATTGCGGGTTGGATTAACATATATAGATCCAAAAAATATACATTTATCATATTTTGTCTTTTAAAATTTAAAATGTCACATGATTAGTGTTCGAGTTTATCAAATGTTTTTATTATTAATCAATCTATACCATAAATGTTAAAAAATGACAGAATAAAACATGTGAAACTCAATGACGGGTCAATGACGAGTGTGTAGATGATAATTTGATAAAATGAATGTTGGGTGGCTGATGGGTTTTTATAAATGAAACATGATCAACATTATTTAACTTATCCAAAATTATGGTTTTTATATATTGGATAAATTGAGTACTATAAATCCAGTTCAATTCACCCACCCCAATTAACCACTCAATATTCATTTTACTAAATTATCGTTTGCCCATACTTCATTTCTGTCACTCTTTTAATGTTTTCCTTCACAAAAAGACCAATAATATAACCGTTCATATGCGAATAATAGATATTTTAAAACTTTGAAAGTAAAACAAGACAACGTACATATTCTTCAGTGCTAAATTTGAAATTAACTATTTACATATATTTACTCATACAAATAATGCAATACTGTTGTGTAAAAGAAAAAATAAAATTACTCAAACAATCACCTTTTTTTTTCATCTATTGATTAACATGACACACATTTCCTTTCTTGATCAGCATGACACAAATTTTAATTTTATTTTTAAGTCATATTGATTTAATGTCAAGTTTTTGTATCATATTTGTGCAAGAACAATAAATTTCTGTCATTCAAGTCTTCTTCCCTTGTAAATTTGCCATAAGAACTTAAAGACTCCAGCTCTTTGGCTTTCTCATCACTGAATCCTAGCGTAGCCATTATTTTGTGACCGGGGGAATCGACTTCTGACCAAATGCCAAGAAGCAGATAAGAAGTTGTAATTTCTCCGCTATTACCTGGAATTAACAATCATCGAATCAACAAGAAAGGATTTTAGAATACAGCAGAACACGCTAGGAAATATGCCAAAGAAAAGATGAAAACGTGCGATGCTGCCAAATCCAGCAATGCCACAAATGAGATTGATGTCAGACGGTATGAAATTGAAGTCAAGATCAAAAAGTGGCATGATATTAACAATTACCAAGCAATGTTAATTTTTCTCTTTCAGAAACGAAAAAATCTTAACAAACATGAAAAAGTTCAGGTAGTTCTGAGATCATGTCAGCGTAGGCAACCTTTCAATATATTAAACCTGTATATATAAACTAGTAATAGAAAAGCAAACAGAACCCATAAAGGAAGAACTTAGGTTCAATATGGACGTGTAAACTTTTTGCATGTAGGAATTCAAGCCAACCAAAACTGCTAAAAAGAAAACGAGTGAAACTCACCAGATTTAATCTTTTTATCAACAGCCCAATCAAGCACTCTTTGAGCATCTACGGTCAGTGGAGGATGCTCGGGACTGAAAAAGTACATGTCCACCTTACCAAGTAACTTAATAGCCTCTTCTCGCACCTTTAAAAGTGTCATTCCATTTGCTCGCAAAAACTTGGCAGCCAGACTAGTACCTGAAGTCCAAAATGAAAGCATTCAGTATGCCGATAAAATAGTACAGACTCAATCGACAATATCTCGCTGCTCCAACGATATTGTCGCATGTGAACTTCTCATTGATCACAGAACAAAGACACCTTCACGGAAGGAGACAGATAGCAAAATAAAAGCTTTAGACCAAGCATATCATCTAAGTCTTGCATTACAAGAAAACTCCAAGTCAAGAATTTGGTAGTTGTAGTTTTAACTTAGAACAGAGATAACTGACTTTTCTCTATTCCCTTGCAGAAACCTTTAGGTTGCATTTGGAAGGATGTAGAGGTATTAAACCTAGGAGAAGAAAATGTAGAAGACGAGCAAGATTTTTCTTTTATTGTGTCTGGTATGGGATCCTACCTCCAATCCTTCCCAGCTTTACAGGAATCAAATTTATGGCCCGAAAGATGATTTTGAGTTCCTCACCTAACCCCCCCCCCCCCCCCGCCTCTAATCCATCCTACCAAATAATCGCAAGTCCTACAACCCATTTACTAAACCCACACCAATCCTTCTTCTAATTTCATTCCTACCAAATAAGGCATTGCAGTCTCAACATTGAGAATTAAAAGATTTTAAAAACTAAATTTAATGACTAACGTTTAAACCTAGACCTTCCTTCCACTAACGATCACAAGCTGCATGAATACAAAATATCGCTTATAACAGATGCAGCTAGAATTGTGTACCGATATTTTTTTTTTAAATGTAAAATTTTCTTTTAGCATAGACTAGCCAGATTGACCATCAACTACTTTGTGAACTCTGAGCTAAACCTTAGTAAAAAGGGATAATTTTTTACTTAATTTCTTCTAGACTTTATACAGCAGCTCTAAAGGAGTTTGAAATGGCTAGAAGTTTTCTCATAAAGTCAGTAAGATTACAATACTTGTATAAAAAATGTAATTTCCAGCAAAAAAAAAAAAAATAGATGTAGTACATATAACATTTTTTTTTAATTTTAAGGAGAGGTTTAACCAAATACTTGCTTACCCTCAATGAGGATCCCCATGAGAAGGGCTTCAGTCCCGGTAGTTGGGTACTTGAGCTTCCTAGCTTCCAATTCAGCCATCGCAAATGACTTTATTGCCCGCCATGACCACCTGCTCATACACACACACACACACACACATATTGCTATAACAGTTCAATCCCAACAAAACCCAGAAACCAACCAAAATTTTAACCCAAAAAAGAACTCACTTTGGTACTTTGTCAGTAGAAGAACCCGTCTCTGGTTTTCTGCAAAGTGCCAAATCAGAAGTATCCGAAACAAAAACCGTGCCTCACCCAAAATGGGCAAATTTCGTTTACTTTTTTTTTTTTTTTTTTCAAACGACAGAAATATTACCGAGCAAACTTACGTTACTGGGAGGCTGAAAGAGACAGTGGCGGCGACGAGACGGACTTTCTTCTGGCGAGGTCTGAGAATTGACCGAAGCGAAAGACGGTTCGTGCCCAGCCATGGGCTCTGTAAACTTGCGGGTACGGGGGTTTCGGGTTTTGTTCTGCAATTGGGTTGAGAGAGTGCTGTCGTTTTGGGAAGGTTGAAGAGAAGAGTGGTATTTCCGGTCGCCATTTTTGGGGGAAAAGGAAAAGCTCCGAACTCTCTCTCTCTCTCTCTCTCTCTCTCTGGGTTTCGTTTCGTTTCGTTTCGTTTTGGATATGTAAACAGAGAGGACAGAAATGATGTCGTTTTTCTTTCTGCAAGAGAAACGACGTCGTTTTAATCTGTTGCTAGTGTTCTGGGCTTGACCCAAGTAGACAACTCAGTGAGGGACTAGGCCTGCCTGGCCAAAGAGTTGAGCTTGTTGGCCCATGAAGATGAGCCCCCGAAAAACTGAAATTTTTTCTATATGTTTTTTCTTTTTTCTTTTTTTTTTCCATGGCATTGGGGTACCTAAATGTCAAAAAAAAAAAAAATTTTACCTAATGTCTTTAATCACTTATTATATAGTTATTTTCAAGATCAAGTGATTATATATGTGCTTTCTCAACTCATTCACATATTTTACTAGATAAGCAATTGGAGTATTGCGGGTTGGATTAACATATATATAGATCCAAAAAATATACATTTATCATATTTTGTCTTTTAAAATTTAAAATGTCACATGATTAGTGTTCGAGTTTATCAAATGTTTTTATTATTAATCAATCTATACCATAAATGTTAAAAAATGACAGAATAAAACATGTGAAACTCAATGACGGGTCAATGACGAGTGTGTAGATGATAATTTGATAAAATGAATGTTGGGTGGCTGATGGGTTTTTATAAATGAAACATGATCAACATTATTTAACTTATCCAAAATTATGGTTTTTATATATTGGATAAATTGAGTACTATAAATCCAGTTCAATTCACCCACCCCAATTAACCACTCAATATTCATTTTACTAAATTATCGTTTGCCCATACTTCATTTCTGTCACTCTTTTAATGTTTTCCTTCACAAAAAGACCAATAATATAACCGTTCATATGCGAATAATAGATATTTTAAAACTTTGAAAGTAAAACAAGACAACGTACATATTCTTCAGTGCTAAATTTGAAATTAACTATTTACATATATTTACTCATACAAATAATGCAATACTGTTGTGTAAAAGAAAAAATAAAATTACTCAAACAATCACCTTTTTTTTCATCTATTGATTAACATGACACACATTTCCTTTCTTGATCAGCATGACACAAATTTTAATTTATTTTTAAGTCATATTGATTTAATGTCAAGTTTTTGTATCATATTTGTGCAAGAACAATAAATTTCTGTCATTCAAGTCTTCTTCCCTTGTAAATTTGCCATAAGGCATGAGCTGACTCCGTGTAGACTGAAACAGAGCCCAAATTAGGTAAAGAACATGGAACCCCATTTTTGACCGAACCCACTTTAGAAAGTTTACAAAAAAAAAAAAAAAAAAAAAAAAAACAATGCTTGTTCAATGCTTATATATATTCAAATTTAAAAAATAAATTGGAAAAATTAATAAGAATGCTTGTGATTAATGGGAGTAGGCGTTGTAGCAGAGACAGACACTGCAGACTTTCACATGATGCATGTAAAAAATAAAAATAAAAAACAAAAACAAAGAAATCATGTGCGCAGCTACTAAATTCAGCAACAAACTAACAATGCCGGTTGACCAAACTAACTGCCAATGCCCACTCCTCTTCATTGCCTTTTGAAATAATGATGTTTTCTGACACGGCAGTTGTTAATCTTAGTAATTACGAATTAGCAACATTTTTACTAGGTTTATCACAATGTTAACCTTCCCCAAAAGGTTATGTCCGACCACACTTTTATGGACCCCCCCTATTGTCCCAATAAAGGATTGCCATTTCATATTACATATCATGTGTTGCCATGCGATTTGGCAACAAGGGCAAGTCCCTTTTCTTTTCTTTTCTTTTCTTTTCTTTTCTTTTCTTAATTTTCCAAATTTTGGTTACCTCTTTATCATGTTCGCAGAAATTTAATATGTGGTGATCAGTGTCGTTCCAAGCTTTTAAATTTTACAAATTTGATAGAAAGTGGACCGAAATGTTGAGCTGGTAACAAACACTAACCAAAGTGACGTCTTTACGTTTTAGTTTAGTTAGTATTCGTTACTAGATCAACATCTCTATCTATCTACTCTCCCGAGGAAAAGATCAAATTTGTAAACTATCCATGGACAAGATGAGAAAATGACCAAAATTGAGGATATTTTTCTTAGGGAAAAAAAAAATCTCCCTAGGTAATCATCCTAATTCTATATATCATGAGGGGGGCAGAACCTTTCGGGGAAAGGGTCAAATTACCCTTTGAAACTTCACAAGCAAGGGGCACTATTTCTTGACCAATATAGGCGGAAGTGTACAGGGGAAAGTAGTTGCCCACTTGGATTTTTTTGGCAGCCTACAAAATCTGTGTTTTTCTGTCCTTGTGGGTAAAGGTTTAGGTCCTTCGTGTCTCTTGCAGTGAATTGAGGGAAGAAAATTGGGATTCCTGACTGGTCAAATTCGAATATTTAATTTGAACCCCTTTTTTCATTTTTTATTTTTCTTTTTGGTGTATGTGTGGAGGGAAGAACGAAGATGAGGGAAAAAAAAAAAAAAAAAAGACAGGTGATTCTACAATACCATCTAATATCGTTAACACATATTTTGTATTATTGAATCTAGTTAAAATCATATCAAAATAAATAAATATATATATATATATGTAGAATAAACAGTTTTGATATAAATTTAACTGTTAAAAATAAAGACATGCCGATAACGTATTATTTTATCTCATGCCCTATCGATGAAATATAAAGACGTCATAAAAAGTGAAGTATGTGAAGAAGATTTGTGCTTAGTGTGAAGCATCTAAACCAGATCTCAGCGTGCGAGCCCATGCATGCTTTGCATGTACGGCACGCATGAGATGTCCCCTTTATTGTTTGACTTCGTTAAGGTAATTATTATGGACGGAATTATAGGATATTTGTCATTCTTGAGGTGCCAAGTGACAAAACGAAATGACCATAATATGGTTTTGTGCATTGCATATGGTCTGTAAATTTCAACCTTGTGTTACTTTGGCTACATTATATTAATTAAGTGCCACTATTTTTTTCACCAAATTTATGCAATTAAAAGATATTATAAAGGCTAATAAACAAAATTCTACTAATAAACTTCGCGCCCTTAATAAATGTTGTTTATTTACTTGAAACACCTGAGCTAATAGATGGACAAAACACTCTTACACTAATAGCTATACATTACATCCTAATTACAAGCTACTTTATTGAGGACCCTGAATTTGATAGCGGAATTTAAAATCTGCACCCTATGATTGAGTGAGGTATGTAATTATCGATATCTATTAATAAACATAAATAAGTTGTACACACAAAAAAACTTGATGAGCATTGAAAACAAAATTGTTTCCACAATGTATTTTTTTCATATCTTCTATCTTATGATAGAAAATTAGAAATCCCTCTTTTTTTCCCTCAACTGAAAAAGAAAAGTATTTGGCAAAGTGACAAAAATTTAAATTCCAATTATGATCTTCTGATCACATCACAAGATCTTTTTGCAGATTGTTATATGGATATTTACCTTAGTTATGTAAAATATCAGTGACCCATCGAAAAGAGCCCACATATATAATATAATATATATATATAATTATATATAGATATAAAAGACCAATAGGAATAAAAATAAGTAAGAAAAAGTAAAAACACGTCTCAGTCACGATATGAAAAGGCTGAAATCTGGGTAGGAGATTCTAGTGCTTAAAAAAGAGTCGTTCTAATGATTTTAATTAGTTGTACCTGTCAACCCAACAGCGTGTGGAACTTTCGGTTTGAAAAACAGACCTCTAGTTGTAAAGGGTACTTCGATATCATTCGCTCGCTTATTGACCCAATCATCTTTTTAGTTGCGGTCGACATTCTTTTCATATTTATGCAAATTGTAAACTCTAGATAATTAATCAAATATATAATGATCTGCTATTTATGATTGTAATAATATATTATATACTACTAATTTTTAAGATGAAAATTCATAGATTATATCATTAAAAAATTAATTTTTGATTGAAAAACAATTCCTATAAAAACCTATATGTATACAGTTTGGAAAAAATAATAATAATAAAAAACTCACTGTTGGTTATGGTGTGTATGAAGTTCCATATGAATTAAAGGTTCATTCTATACTTCAACAGCTGGTATCATATTCAACTTTTGAGCTAGTTTTATAGATCTACATGAGCCATTAAAATAGGCACTATAAACGCAATCATGAAAGCAAAAGAATCGTACAAAAATAGTAACGCATCTCAAGTTAAAAATTTTCATAATTTATTAAATTAATCTTTTAAAATGGCACTAAATTAAACAAAAATTTGACGAGATCAACCTGCTACTAATTTTCTACAGCTTAGGAACTCCGATAAGAGCAAGAAAAGAGAGAAAAATAGGTTTTTTTGTTATTACACAAGGATATATTTTAGAACATTAAAAAAAAAAAAAAGAATAAGTGGGATAATTTATTTTTCATTTTTATTATGCGTCACTCATGGAATAGTGATATTTAGAAGTTGTGGTATACATGTTTTTTTTTTCTTTTAATTTTGCGGTTTTGGTTTAAATTTTAAACTCTTTTACCTACAGATGGCAAATCCTAACATTTTAACTTGTGATATTCTTTTAAGATAATTTTAGAATGAAAATATTTTAGTGACGTAATGGTATTTATGAATTTACATGCAAAATGGTAACTTTTACAAATGGAAAATTTTATGATAGAAACTGTAATTTTACCCTGTTATGAAACGAGAGCGGAAGGAGCTGCAACTTGGCAATTCTCTGGACAGGGCTGCCATGACTATTACGGGCACTTTTGGGCTCTATATAGCTGAATGCTTAGGGGGAGTTTGGTGGAATAGTTTGAGTTGAGATTTTTAAGTTTCAATAGTAAATTTTTTTGAATTTTCAAAAAAAATAAAAAACTTTTTGAGAAAAAGACAAAAAAAAATTTGAGTTAAATGATTTGAGTGGTTGAGGCAAACAGAGCTTCTATCCACTTTGCGCTATCCTAGTGTCTCACATATTAAGCGGTCTGCTAATAATGTTGCTCATTTACTTTCTCGTTTTGCTTTTAATTTTCGTAAACTAGCAATTTGGATTGATGAAACTCCAAGTTGCATAGCTAGAGCTGTCTCTCTAGATTCTATTGCAGTTTAATAAAGCAGACCTTTTATTTCAAAAAAAATAATAATAATAAAGTTTTGTTGTAAAACTGGAAGCAGCTACGCGTGTCCCTTTGGAATTATTTAACATGAGAGCATACCGTTAAAATAATTAATTCAATAGATAAAACAAAAATATCTATCAATAATAAATACAGTTCATGCAATAAATTTTGCTTCCACAAAAAGCCATCAAACATTTCATTTTTAATATATAAAAAGGTTTTTCTTATTCTTTTGCTTTTTCTTCCTGCTTTTTTTTTTTTTTTTTTTTGGTGGCTTCAACATCGAGTAAACAAAGAAGTCTAGAAGCACGAGGAGTATATTTTTATGAAATGTATTAATCAAGTTAGATGTAAGTTTGGTGGGATTAATAACTTAAAACAGCTGATTTGACTTGATAATAGTTCACAACTGTCTTGGTGGAGTAATATTTCGCTCACCATCTTCTCATCTCAGCAAAAATGACAAGAAAAAAAGGATAAAAAGTTGTTGGCCGACACATCTAACTAGATAGCACATATTTGTTATCCATATGTACCATGTCCTGCAATCAAATCTCATATCATATTGATAAAAATGACTTCACAAACTTATTTATTTAGCAAAAAAAAAAAAAAATCACTAATTAAGCCAAAAAGAGAAGGAAAGAAGTTAACCATATCTTTTGCTAGATTGTATTGAACCAATTAATGCTTATTTAAAAAATAGGAAAAGTAAAGCGATAAATTCTTTAAATGTGCACTAGTTGGCACGTTGAATGTCGAGGAATTAATTAAAACTAGTTTAGATAAAGTGACAAAAGATTTATTGGTAGAGAGAGAGGCCACGTTTATTATTTTAAATCAATTTACTTTAGTTAGTTATGGTGGAAGAGAATTTAAGAGGCTATATATAGGGTACCATAATTATTCATAACAAAATAGGGTACCATAATTAAAGAACATTAATTTCTTAATTTCACATATTTTTTTTAATGGGCTATTTTTTCTTCTCTAGATTTGATACACGTTTTCTCAAAAGTTTTTTTTTTTTTTTTTTTTTTTTTTTTTTTTTTGGTTATCACTATTGATAATAGCACTGTACATTTTTTTTTTTTTTTTTGCCCTTTTCTTTTTTGAAAAATGGACATAAATATTTGAGATGTCCATGGAGCGCATGAATAATTAAGAGGTCCAATTGTGCAATTGGCCGTAATCGGGTACAATGTCCTTTCACAGATAGCAAATCAGACACACACCTAAGTTGTCAGGCATTTCGGCCAACTTAAAGCAACGACGTGACAATCTCATAAGTTCAAGCCAAAAAAAAAAAAAAAAAAAAGGTCACAATCTTATTTATAGCTCATAAATAACATTTCTAAAGTTCACATTTAATTCGTTTATTTATAAAAAAATAAAAATAATAATAATAATAAAACCTAATTCTTATGTTTTTTTCTCGTCAATAAAAGATAATATTAATGTTTAACAACACAAATTAGAAAAAGCTCGTGGGTTTCAAAATATGATACATTAATTTTAAAATTCACATTATTTTGTTTATATAAAAAATGAAAATTATCAAAAATTTCTCCTAAACTTTGTCACTAATGTCAAGTTGTTCCCTGAACTTTAAAAAGTACCTGTTGTGCCCCCTTAAACTTTGACAAATGTATCATTTTACCCCCTTTGTTAGTTTTTGTTAGTTTTTTCCGTTATCTTTAATGTTAAAATGCCCCCCGATCTTTTGTTTTTGTATCAAAATGCCACCTGATTTTTGTATTTGTGTTAAAATGTCCTTTGATCTTTAATATTTATGTCCTGAACTTTAAAAAGTACCTGTTGTGCCCCCTTAAACTTTGACAAGTGTATCATTTTACCCCCTTTGTTAGTTTTTGTTAGTTTTTCCGTTATTTTTAATGTTAAAATGCCCCCCGATCTTTTGTTTTTGTATCAAAATGCCACCTGATTTTTGTATTTGTGTTAAAATGTCCTTTGATCTTTAATATTTATGTCAAAGTGCTCATGATCTTTAAAATTTTTGTCAAACTACCTTCTGATCTTTAATATTTTTGTCAAACTACCTTATCTATCTAATTTTGTTTATCTAACATTATACAATTACCAATTATGGTCACACATAAACAAACTCATAACCCAAATAAACTTGAATTAAAATAAGTACAATAAAAAAAAACTGCTAAAAATGATGCATATCACTTTATTAGAATAAAAAAATATTTTTTTATCTAGAGTAATTTACCTCAATAGTCCCTGAACTCTTCCAAAATTGACGTTTTTGTCCCTATTTTTTAAATTTTGATCGAGATGACCCTAAACTCTTTAAATGTTGACAAATTTCAGTCCATTATGTCTAAAACTGTTAATTTTCTAACGGAAGATGTCACATAACCCCTCATGTGATCTCAATTAACAATCCAAAGATAAAAATACCCTTACAACACCTCACATCAATAACATTTAAAAAAAATTATTAAAAAAACATTTAAAAAAAAAGAGAAGAGAGAGAAAGCTAAGAAACCCAGCCCCCCCCCCCCCCCCCAGTCACATATCTCAGATGACTGAGAGGCCCCCGGCGATCTCAGGCATCTTTTTTGTCGTCAATCTCAAGCAATGAAGAGAAAGAGCGGAGAAAACCCACCCCCCCCCCCCCCAAGCAAACAAACTAAAGCTCAGAGAAGCCCCCCGCCGATCGCCGAATGCAACCCTCCACCACCGAACTCATGCCAACCCCTTTCTTCTCCGTTCGCCGAACACAGTCCCAAAACCCAGGCCCATTTTCTTCTCCTCGTCGATCACCTCATTTCCTCGTCGTTTGCCGAACGCAGTCCTACCTTCTTTTCCGTTGCCAATCACCCCCCCCCCCCCCCCCCCCCCCCCAACAAAACGAACTCAAGATCCACCCCTAGACCCACGATCTCTGTTTCCACAGGTCTTGAGGACGACACCGATGCTGCTGGCAGTGACGCCCTTGCTGAGGTCACTCACAGTGACCACTTAAAGGAGAAATCCAAGAGAGAGAGAGAGGGAGAAAGAGGAGAGAAGCTAAGGCATAGGAAATGAAGAAAGAGAAAATAGAGAGAGGAGAAAGAAGAAATCTAAGGTTTTTTAATTTTTGTTTTTAATTTTTCTTAAAATTAAATTTATTGTTATATTACTAAAATACCTTTTTAAATTGGATCACATGCACTGCACATGACCTCTACCATTAGAAACTTAAAGGAAAGAACCAAGGCTCCGTTTGGGGACATATTTGGAGACGGTGTTTTAGAGGTTGGAGATGGTTTAAGCTTTGAAAATGTGCATTTGGGGAAAATAAATTGTTTAAAGTGAAAAAGTGTAAAAACTTAAAATATGTTTAGAAAAAAATTAGCAATATATATTTTATTTTGTTCCTCTCGAAATTCTATGTAATTTGAAAAAAAAATCATTTCATTTCGACTTGAAATGATAAAGCTATGGACTTTTAAAATTTAAGTTTTTCAAAAATGTTTGGAAAAGTGAATAGCAAAATTGGAGGAAAATAACAAAATTACTTTTGGAAACATAGTTTCCAAAGGCGTTCCCAAATGAAGCCTAAAGTTGCCAATATATAGATGTTTAGGGTCATCTTGGCCAAAATTGAAAAAATAAGTACCAAACCATCACATTTGTAAGAGTTCAGATACTATTTAGGTCAATTACTCTTTTATCTATTCTAAAAAGTTAATAATTAATAGGTAATTGTACAATATTAGATAAATAAATAAGATAAATGTGGTAGTTTGATACAAATATTAAGATCATTTGGTAATTTGACACAAATATTAAAGATCAGAGGGCATTTTGACATACATGCAAAGATCATGGGGCATTTTGACAAAAACAAAAAAGCAAAGTTCAGGGGACATTTTGACATAAATACAAATATCAGAGGGCATTTTAACCAAAAAAAGCAAAGTTCATGGGGCATTTTGACATTAAGATAACGAAAAAACTAATGAAAACTAACAGATGATGCAACTTGACACACAGGTTAAAGTTCAACAGGCATAACATGTATATTTCATAGTTCACGGGACATATTGATACTAGTGACAAAATTCATGGAGAATTTATGACATTTTTCTTATTAAAAAAAAAGGTCGAACCTAATTTCAAATTTTTACCGTCAATATTAAAGATATAATTAATGTTAACAACACATATTTAAAAAAAAAGGGCAGTACTAAGTCTCAAAAATATATATGATATATACACGAATTCACTTGTTATTAAGGATAATTCTACAATGAGGTCATTTGTTTTTTCCTCATTCATGGGGTCAAATTTTTCAATCCTTTGATCATGTTTGCACGGTGTTGATAAAAAAAAAAAAAAAAAAAAAAAAAAAAACCAAATCAAAAATAAAACACTTACACATGATTATAATTGAAAAATGGGGGTGGGAAACCTGACCAGATCGGAGTTTTGTGTGTGTATGTGTATGGGGTGGGGGCGGGGGGGGGGGGGGGGCTAGACCTAGATCGGAGTTGGGGTTGGGGGGATGGGATGGTGACGTGCGGCGGGGGGTGACCAAATCCAGATTGGAGTGTAGGGGGGAGGGGCTGAACCCAGTCCCCAGGAGGCAGGGGGGGGGGGGGTGGGGGGGGGGGGGGCGAACCCAATAGCGAGGCTAGCGAGCTCACGTCTTGATGTGGGTGATGGGTTTGTGGGTGCCGTCGGTAGAGGAAAGGAAAGGTGATAGGTGGTCGTGGATGGAGTTGCTAGTGGGAATAGGGGCTGCCGGTGGGAGGAAGGGTTGCCGGAAGGAATGAAGTTTTTTTTTTCAAAAAGTTTTGTGAAAAAATAAGAAAACTTATTTTTTGATATATTTTTTCGATCTCAACCGTTCAAAACCAATTGAACGGTCAAAAAAATTTGACCCAATGGATGAGTAAAAACAAATGACCGCATTGTAAAAGTCCTCTATTATTAATTATGATTGTAATTAATTTTTCTTATTTTTTTTGTAAGGATTTGAGTTTTCAATATGCTTTCCCAACATCCTATCATATCATTTCCAGCTGGCAATTGCATGTCCTGGAATTGTAAAAGTTTGCAATAACTTGAATAAAAGAGTTTAAAAAATATAAAAAATAAAAACTTTTAGCTCTCCCTATACGGCTATACCATAAACAAAAGGGGCAAATAATACTTATACTTTGTCTTCACATTTAATTATTCCCAAAATTATTAATACGGGAGAAGACTACCTCCATTCCACAGCCAAAAATCATTCACCACATCATAAAAGGAGACATGGCAAATATCTTTTGTACCTTTTTATTATACAATTTTGTCTCCAAAAGGTTTTGAAAACAGCATTACATCAATGCGATGCGAACGGTTAGTTTTTTTTTTTTTTTTTTTTGGTTAATATAATGAATGCTTCAAATTATGATGCGTTTTGTAATGTATTAATAACTAAAATAATAATAATAATAATAAGGCAGTGACACATATGTCATGTTTCCATTATGTTGAATCTCAAGAATATTCCATCAAGTTAATTATCTTCTATTTTTCGGAGGCATTTTTCATGAGCTGAGCAGCTACAATTATTTTGAATTCGAGACAATGAACTTGTGGGCATTAGGGTGGAAGTGAGCTTCTATAACAGGACTTATTGATTTATAAAGTTAATTTTTTAATGGATTGATTTATATATGTCTATGGTAAAATTTTACAATACGTGATATAAAATCGTTTCAGTTTATAATCAGATCATAAAAAATTTATGTTTGTTTGATGTTTTAATTAAAATTTAAAATTTTCAATTCAATTTTTATTTTTTTTAAATCAATAAAAATTATAATTAATTTTTTAAAAAAATTAATCAATTCTAATTTAAAATTTTTATTTTTAATTAACAAATTAAACGGAGGTTCAATCTAATAATAGGAAATACAAGGATGTGTCTTTAAAGTCAAAATCAGACAAATTTGTCCGGGTCAGTGAGTCAACTTTCATTCCATTTCCAAGATTATTCACAAGACAGAGCAGTTAGAAACCAGACTTACAAGGCAAGTCATAACTAGGAAGGAAGGACCCTCAAAAGACTCGCCCTTTTTGTTTACGTTTTCTTTGGGCTGGTCCTTTTTTTTCTTTATTTATTATTATTGTTGTTGATTAATTGTTCCGAGTTTAACATTTTGTTTAGTCGTAATTGTAAAATGCCAGCCGTATAAAAGTGATCAAACGGTGTGTGGCATCCACTTTGTACCTCATTTCCGTCACAAGGAGGAATCCTATTAAGAATGTGCCAAACGATGATAATATACTATTTACTAACTATTCAATTAATCAGAGAGTCAACTAATTTTAGTGGTCAAAAGATTATGCGATCCACTTCTGTCTTGACTTATGAGTTATACCATGTGACTGGATTTGCTAATTTGTAGTTAAATATAGTACTAGCTTGTATCTTTGTATTTTTTGACGGAGTCAGCCAAATTTAGCTTGTGTTCACATCTATGGGTTTGGATCTAAAATTACAATTCAATTTTTATTTTTATTTTTTTTGAAAAATCAATCTTATTTTTGCTATTTATAATTATTATTATAATTTTTAACTTAAATTTTAAAAATCTATAATTTTACATAAATAAGTTCAAATAAGATGATTATTTTTAATTACATATAATTTCAAGACGAAGCTTTATTTGATTTTTTTTTTTTCAAACACATTTCAAATTTTAATACTTTTTAACTATAACAATTCAAATGTCTCATTAAATGCACAACTCAATTCAAACTCAATCCAACTCCATGTACAAAATGCATACATTTGGTTTTACAAAATATCAGGTATCACTTGTTCAGCTCTTATATTTCTCCTTTTAGTAATGTCTATTGGCTATTCTAATTTTCCAAACATAGTGCCAAATTGAAAAAGAACTATTTCCCCACATAAAAATAATTAGGTACTGGCTTGTTTTGGGATCAATAATTAAAGAATTGAAAATAGTTTTCGAAGTTTATTTTTGGTGCCTTAAACATGGTTGGGTCGAAACTTGAAATCTACATGATGAAAACATACTACGAAACACGTTTTTTGGCCCCCTTGTCCTAGATTGTTTTATTGTCCTCAAAATCATAAAATTGAAAAATAAAGACCTTAATCAAATGGACTCTTAACTTTTGTTTTGTACTAATATCTTGTAATCCTCTTATCAAAATTTTGATATGCCAAGTGATCTAGTCTGAATTTTTTGTATCATCTATATTGCATTGAAAATTACTTCGAAATATTGTGAGGATTTTCTTTTTTTTTTTTTTTTTTTCTTTTTAATCATTTTTTTAATCATGAACTACACTAATAATGTTGATGTGCCATGTTTCCATAACGTAACAATTTCATTTCACGTGCTAGCCATTGTCAAAACATGTGTGAAAGGGGTGTTATACATTTGAAAAGAATACAAATAAGAAATCATACCCGTTTATGTTTCTTTCTGTTCGGTATAAACAACAGCCAAGTATTTCTTGACTTTGAATTTTTTGCCATTGGAGATACCATCACATACCACAAAGTCAGAAAACTTATGCTCCGTTTGCCTCACCATCTCAACTCAAACTAAACAACTCAAATCTCATCATGTTTTTTGTCTTTTCTGAAAAAGTTTTTTATCTTTTCTGAAAAAGTCAACAAAATTTACTATGCAAACTTAAAAATCTCAACTCAACTCAAACTGAACCTGCGATCCAAACAAACCCTTAATTATTTGTAAGGCTATATCTTTTTAATGAGTATCTGTTTGAAGTTTTATTAACTCTTGTACGTAGTTTTTATATTTTAATGTGATTTTAATTAAATTCTAATATTCAGTGTTCTTTTTTGTTTCAATGATTTGAAAACATTTGGGATATTTCATTTGATTGGCAATTTAAATAGGTACTTGAGAGCAAAATATTTAGAATGCCATTCAAATGATGTCAAATAGTCCATTCGACCATTTCGGAAGAAAAATGAAAGGTTTCTTTCCTTAAATTTGCTCCATTCAAGTATATATGTGATTGAGACGATTCTTATTCTTATTATTTTATTATTTGTTCATATTGAAAAAAATGAACAAAATTTCACGCGTATATGGTATCAAATTTTTTGATATATATCTAAACACATATTTAAAATATAAATATTTATATCTAAAATATTACTATTTAAATGGCTCAGGACCCTACACTATTGACTACAGTGTTACGCATAAGAAAAAATTACATCTTCGTAGCTTGTCACATGCCTACTACTTTGACCACAGTGTTGTGGTTATAAAATTAATTTTCAATAAAACAGCAAAAATCTCGCAGAATTTTGCTTCCACAGAGGGACCCACAGATGGACTAATAGTAAATCATGTGGAAGAAAATGCGAAATCGTGTGGACAATTTGACTATAAAAAACCAAAAAAAAAAAAAAAAAAAAAAAACATGGTGAAGTGAGTACGTAGTGGTGGAACACATCTCATACACAATCAAAGTTCAACGCTCGGACAAAGCCAAGATATGGACGAAAAATTCGATTACCGATTTATGGGTTTTTTTTTTTAATTTAATCAAAATCACAACCCCAACATGTTTAATCACGTTGGATCAAAACATGCCTCGAGTGTCTCACGGAGAGATCTGCGGCGCCGTTGTATCGAATAAAAACCCCCCCTTCCCCTCCCCCTCCCGCTCTTGAGACGGTTTTCGAATTTGCCGCCAAAAAGTGTTTTAACGGTCAAAAAAGAACAGAGAGACACAGGCCCAAGAAAAAGGCGGGAATTACGAAAAATAGAAAAATTACCAAAATTACAAAAAAAAAAAAAAAAGGTGTGGGACCCAGTGACCGACGTTTGAGCTGTCTTCCACGTGTCTCGCTTCTTTTCATTCCCATTCTTGCCTTCTCTCCTCGTACATGGCCCTTCCTCGCTGCAAAAAGCCAGTCCTATTTGCCTCTCGAATTTTTCGCCCCCACCCAAAATTTAAAAAATAAAAAATAAAAACGAAAAAAGGAAAAAGAATGTGGGCTCGAACTCCCTTTTTATTTGATTTTCTTTTTTTCTCACATCCCCATAATATCGATGTGGATATACCTCCCCCATAAATGACGTGGACCCCACCGCAGCCGTCCGATCTGGCGGGAAACAGCTGACCTTCCCGCCAAACCCACTTCAAACGGTGCAAATCTAACCGCCACACCTGTCGTTTTAACCAACACTTTCCTGTGAAAAAGAAATATATTTCTAATAGTTTTTTATTTTCCCTGTCCGAATCGTTAAAAAATAACGGAATTAGTGCGCGTGCCGCGACGTGGAGAGATTTTCCGTTAATGGGGAGGCAGTTACCGTGACGGTGGGGGGAAGTCGGTGTCGGAGACAGCGGCCAACCAGCGAACGTGTTTTCTGTGAGCTCACACGTGATTGTCAAACAAAGAGGCGACCCGTGGGACCACGTGGCTATTGATTCTGTTGATATTGTTCCTGAGATTGCCACGTGTCGGTTTATCCGAAGATTTTGAAAAAACCCAAATTGCGTCGTCAGGAAACGGAAGACATTAATAAGTACGAAAACGTGCCTCCACGACTACGTCTAAAGTCCATGCGCGTAATTGCTCACAAAAGCCAATGAAATTGCGCCACGTCAGTTCGTTAATCCTTTTCAGACTTATTAATATCAAGATTCGGAATCTAACGGGAATCCGGTACAATGAAATTACCAATCCACCACCGGATTACGGGAACGGACGGAGGGTATTTTGGGAAAATTGGAAAATGATCAGAGGGGGACTGTGGGACATTAAGATCAAAGATACGACGAGGGGTACAAGAAAATCGGCCGAAACAAGGACAGACTGCACAACAGGGCCGGTGAGCCGTCACGTGCGGACGTCATGATTCCGGTCGGCCGATCCCAACCTTTTTTTTTTTTTGATTGGAAAGAGCAGATCCCAACTTAATTACCAAGTCATCTCGATAGACTGGGACCCATTAACTGTTGACCGTCCACGTGGACTGACCCTTCTCGTCCATCAGGAATCATCATCGTCAGCTAATCCTTTTAGCAACTACTATGGCTGTTAATTGAGTCGAATGCACGCAAAGGCACAGCACACAATCACACAGCCATCCAGAAGCATGCTCACGTGGCATCCTAGCTGGATTCTCTAACCACTGAGGTTCTGGATCCGGCTGACGCGTCGTCAAATTATTGGTTGACCGGTAGAGAGAGAAATTAAAATAAAAAAATTAGAGAGAGAGAGAGAGAGTAGGTCAGTGAGGGCAGGGGTAAACGGGCAGGCACTACCCCCGCATGTGACTGTCTGTCCCTCTCCTTGCGTATAGGCGTGGTTTCCAAATTAATAAAAAAATTCCTTAATAAAATAAATAGAATAAAATAATTAAAAAAAATAAAAATAGAATTAAAATTCGGAAATATATATATATATATATATATGAGCCTCCCACCACACCCCCAAAGAGGCACCGAGTTAAAGAACAAGGCGTGCTTTGCGCTTCGAAATTGAGTAAGAGAGAGAGAGAGAGAGAGAAAGTGACAGTAACTCGTATTTGTTTGGTGGAAGTTGTTAATGGCGATTTGGTCGAAGGTCTGAAGCAAATAAATCGAAACAGAGAGAGAGAGAGAGAGAGAGAGAGAGAGAGAGAGAGGTTTTTCGAGGTAATCTGGCATTTGGTTGGCTCTTTGTTTTTTGTACGGCGAAGAGACCGATATTTCTGGGAAATTATTCTTCTTGTTCGCGGTTAAAACTGAGAGAAACGGTTCTTGGAAGAAGAGCAAAAGGGAAATCTTTCCCTTTCGTGTTTTGTTGTTGATTTCATTTTACTGTTGAAGAATCGAAAAGAAGAAGAAGAAGTGAAATAGATTGAGAGATAAAAATAGAGAAATGGAGTGGCCTGCTTTTTTGGATGAGTATGAGAAGCTTGTTTTCCGCATGAACACTCCTAGGTCCGTTTCTTTGATGATATTTTTGCAACTATTTTTTAAATTAATTTTCTTAATTTTCCCTTTCCTTGGTTTCTTTTTCATTTCGACAATTTTCTCGTTCCTTTTCCTCCTCCATTTCCTCGCTGCAAATTCTCCGATCCCAATTTTTTATTTTTATTTTCGAAATTATCGTGTTCGTACGGGATTTCTGACTTTTGACTTAATTCGTTTTGGGTCCTTGGAACGCAGAACTCTTTTGCTTTCCTTTCTCGTGAAATCGTTTACCGTATAGGGCAACTTTGTTTGTTTTTGTGTGGTTCAGTGAATTCAGATCTGTTCCTGATTTAATTTCAATTTTGTGGAATGTTTCGCATTAACTCCAATTTTCTTGTTTGAATTTCCAAAAGCACCCTAGAAATTCTCCCCTGTGTTTTATTAATTACCCCCCATGTGAACACTTTTTTTTTTTCCCTAAAAAAACTCTTGACTTTTCCACCGATTTCTCGTGTTTTCCAGAGGTCCAAGCAGTCTTATTCATTAAGATTTTTCAAAGATCGCCGTGTAGGGTACTTCAAAATTACAAACTAATGGGAAAAAAAAAGGTAGAAAAAATTATAGGAAAAAATGAAGGAAAAAAAAAAGAAAGAAAGAAAAAGTAGCTTCTCTGACTTGACTTTCTATTGGGTTTTTTTTGCAGGGTCGTGATCGACAATGCCGTTTGCCCCAGTGCAACTCTGGTTAAGGTTAGCTTCTACGAGTAGTCCTCCAATTAGTGGTTTTTTTTTTTTTTTCAGGATTTATTTTTTTTTCTTTTTTGCCTAATCTTTTTTTTTTTCTTTTCTTTTTTCTCGTGGCTTTGTCTAACAGGTTGACAGTGCTAGAAGACATGGAATTCTCTTGGAGGCTGTTCAGGTTCTCACGGATCTGAACCTTTCAATCAAAAAGGCTTACATTTCTTCAGATGGTCGGTGGTTCATGGATGGTAAGAAAAGTATTCTCTTTTTTATTTTTATTTTTAATTTTTTTTGTTCCTTTTTGATGAATTTTTAAGAAGAAAAAAGAAAAAGGGTCTCTCTGCTAACGTTTATCTGATACCTAACGTAAATAAGTTATGGAAATTGATGAATGTTAGATTAATTGTGACATGGGTTTTGCTTCATTTCCTGCAGTTTTTCATGTGACTGATCAAAACGGCGATAAATTAACGGACGAGAGCGTCCTTAGTTACATTGAGAAGGTAGTTACTTGTTGTTAAAAAAAAAGTTCTTAATTGATGGAGATTTATTGCTTGGTTTCTGAACTGATGTTGAAATGGTTTGATGCGTTTTCAGTCTCTTGTTACCATTCACTACGAAAGATCCAACGAGATTAACGGATTAACGGCTCTGGAGCTAACGGGGACTGACCGGGTCGGCCTACTTTCAGAGGTTTTTGCTGTTCTAGCTGACCTTCAATGCAATGTGGTGGAGTCCAAGGTGTGGACGCACAATGGCCGGATAGCTTCCCTTATCTACGTAAAGGACTGTGATTCCGGCTGCCAGATTGAGGATTCGCAAAAAATCGATAGAATCGAAGCCCTATTGAGAAATGTTCTCAAGGGAGATAATGACATTCGGAGTGCAAAAACCTCTGTTTCCATGGCCGTCACCCACACCGAGAGAAGACTGCACCAGATGATGTTCGCGGACCGTGATTACGAGAGGAAGCCCATCTTGCAGTTTTCAGCAGATTCTCCGGTTGTCACCGTGCAGAACTGGACGGAAAGGGGTTACTCGGTGGTGAATATTCAGTGCAAGGATAGAACCAGGCTTTTGTTCGATGTCGTTTGCACGTTGACAGATATGGATTATGTGGTTTTCCATGCCACCATTAACACAGCAAGGGATAGAGCTTGCTTGGTGCGTATTTTCTCGAATGCTTCTCTGTTTTATGTGGATATGGTTATATTGTTTTCGAACATCCTACTGACTTGGGTTTGTGGGGTTGAATTTGTTTGCAGGAATTTTACATCAAGCATAAAGACGGAACCCCAATTAGCTCAGAACCCGAACGACAACGCGTAATCCAATGTTTACAAGCCGCCATTAAAAGAAGGGCATCCGAGGTACGGATTAATGCAAAAAACTATAGTTCAATGATTTAATTATCTAGAAATTAATTCCGTACTAACAGCCAATTTGGGGTGTCATGTTCAGGGTGTGAGGCTAGAGTTGTGCACGGCAGACAGACAGTGTCTTTTAGCAGATGTGACGAGAACATTCCGCGAGAACGGTCTAAATGTGACAAGGGCCGAGATCTCCACCTCGGGGGAAACGGCTCGGAACGTTTTCTACGTGACCGACGCCATAGGCAATCCGGCGGACCCGAAAACCATCGAATCGGTCAGGCAGAAAATAGGGATGAGTAACTTGAAAGTGAAGGAACTGCCATTGGTGTATCATTCCAAGGCGGAAAGCGAAGAGGAGGCGGTTGGGGTTGGTGGGACAGTGTTGTTATCCCTCGGGAGCTTAGTGAGGAGGAATCTATACAATTTGGGATTGATCAGATCATATTCTTAAGCAAAGAGAGTAGTCACACTCACACTAAAAGGGGCAATTTGGTTGTAGAAAAGATTTTGTCCACTTTGTTGGCAAAATATATTCTTTGCTTGAGGGTTGGGCTTTGTTTGTGTACATAGAAAGTGAAAAAGGTTTTTTTTTTTTTTTTTTTTTTTTTTTTAAAAAGGGGGAGAATTTGGTAATGGGTAGTAATATTAGTTGTTATGGTTGGGTTTGGTTGGTCCAATTCATAAGTTTATTGGTAGAGAAGCATTTTAAATGCCTGTCGTTTGAATTATAGGAGTGGGAAAAAGCAGATAGGAACATTAAAAAGGTGTTGGTGGTGGTATTTGATATTTTTATTATTCTTATTCTTATTTTTCTCTCTACTAGAAAAGAGGCTAGGAACTAGGGACAAAAAAAAAAAAAAAAGGGGGTGGGGGGGCTTATTATACAGGACATTTCACCACACGTTTGTACATAAACAACATGTTAAATATTTAGAGGCTAATGGTTGACCTGATATTTTTTAATTAAATTATTTGTTTGTTTAATTATATAATTATTATTGTGTTTCTTTCATTTCTCCATCTTATACAATTTGTGTGGTTGTATCATGCGCCTCCAACACTTTGAAAAGGAGAATCCAGTGCCGCGTAATTGGAATCTCTTTGGCTATTTGGACTCTTTCTGTTTTTGCTTCAAATACAACAGAGGTTCCAGATAAAAAGCTACTTCCGTGTTGGTTATATTGATTTAACATTTCAATATTGGAATATTTATTTGTTTGAGTAATTTTGAGGGAAAATTAAAAGGCGCATGTTGAGGATATAGCCTATGAACGTTTACAAGAACATGGTCTTACTCTAATTAGATCTTGTCTTCCAAATTTCATGTTTATTATAAAATCAGGGTACGTAACTTGGGTAAAACAATTGTAAATATAAACTAGTTGTAATATCATATTGGGTTTTATCATAAAATGAAGAATTTGAAATCCTCCCTAAATTATTAATAAAAAGAAAAATCTTAAACGTAATTTCATATTAATTCCAACACAGAATTAAGGTCCCCTCCTCCTAAAGAAATAAGTAACTAAAATTAACTCAGCAAGTTAGTTGATATCCAAGAGACTAGTTGTAGTAAATGTATATATTAACCTCTTCATTTATTTATTGAAAAAAAAAAATCTTCATTTATGGTTTTGGATGTTTATCATAATAATTTTGTTTTATCGAAGTTACTTCCCCGTTTTAACTCTTCAGGTAGCTTCTTTTTTTTTTTTTTTTTTTTTTTTTTTTACCCTTAACCAATTCTCGGTCTTAAAATTGAAGTCTTGAAATAGATAACATAAATATTTGGCGCAAATGGACGCTTAACAGGTCAACTGCACATAATACATGAATAATTCTACATAATATTCTTCCTATTTGCTAATATTTTATTTCTTAAGTGATAATACAAGGACCACATAATTGATTCAAAATCTAATACAACATTTAAGAGAGTAGTCAAAGATAGGAAAAATTGAAAGAGAGAGAGAGAGAAAGAGAACAAAAAGGGTTTTAAAAAATATTGTTATGTGAGAGAGGAGAGACGGCTAGGTTGTCTTTGGTGTGTTCTTCTTCTAAGAGAAAACGCCACGACCACCGACATTTGGTCGATCCCAAATGTGAAATGGTTTATTTCTAAACAAAAAGTTTCGTACTTTTCTTCCTTAATAAAATTGAAAATTTCAACATATCTAGAATGTTAGAATACTAACATAAATGTTTAGATGCTTCTCTTTTGAGACATCTTTTCCTCAATTCCTTTCAAGTTGAAAAAATATATATATATATATATAGAAATTCACTAATCTCCATGAGATTGAGAACCGTTCACGAGAATTACCAACATAAATAAATAAATAAATAAACAAATAAAAGCACAATAAATTTTGTCACCTTTTTTGTTAGGCACATTTACTATGGGGGAATAACAAAATACAAATACAGATCTTAGTGGTGGGTGGTGGGCAGAATTTTTGTATTAATTACTTTCTACCCAATATATAAATATCCCAACAAGTTTGAACAAAGTGAAGAACAAATCCAATTTATTGCTGCCAACTACTTAGTTTTAAGCCGCTGTCTCACAACACCCACATTCCAAACTGTAAAGAATCTAAAATCACTAACAACTAAGTCCTTGGTAGTTAGTTAGTGACAGTGGTTCACACAATAACATAGGGAGAAGAGAATGAGCATCAAAAAAAAAAAAAATATATATATATATATATATATACACACACACACATATATTATATGCCTATTGTTTTTTATTTTATTTCAATAAAATATTTTTCAGTGATAATTTTCTTTGTGTTTAAATTTAAATTGTATCATACTATAAAAATCTAAAAAAATACACATAAATTAACTATTAATTATAAAACTCTAAATAATCTGTTATAACTGTCTAGTTATGCCTGATTTGAGATATTTTTAGGGATACCTATCCATATATGTACTTAGATAGGTATGAAAATGGGGTTGGTGGTGAACAACTAATAAGAGAGTTTTGACTTTGGTGAATTTAAAAAAGAGAAATAAATGAGTTGGGTTATGACACATAACCGCGTGGGGTTGGGGGTTAGAACATATACATAGAATCTTATAAGGCCAAGAAAGCCAAGGCTTAGGCTTTAATATTAAGTACTGAAAGAGTAACATGGCGGCAACTACGCCGGTTAACAAGCAAATAGCTGAGTTGGTGTCTCTTTACACTTTTTGTTTGTGTTTCAACTTTCAACTTTGAATTGAGAGAGTGAAAAGTGACAACGTGAGAGTCACATGTACTTCACAGTTCACACCCTTTGTTTGTGTGTGTGTGTGTGTTTTTTTTTTTCTTTTCTTTTTTTTTTTTAATTATACATGCATATATATATATATATATGTGTGTGTGTGTGTGTTGATTTTTCTTCTAATTGGCTCTGCCTTACATGGACGTGTTTGACGCTCTCACTCTCTCTCGAAAATTGGTCTAAATAGCTCATAGGAGGGTTCATACTTTGTTGATTTTGGGGGCACAAAATTTAGATTAGCTCAAAAAAATTTTGTGTATATATGTATCCCATTTGATTAGTGTCTTCTCTTTTGCTTTCTCGGATTTTATTTTGGGTTTTTCGAGAAATACCAAGACAGTTGTAACTGACTTTCATGTTAAGTTCACACCCCACTTGTTTATTTATTTGTTTGTTTGTATTTGATTTTTTTTTTTTTTTTTTTTAAATCTTATTCAATACATGGAGCTACATTTGTGCCCGAGAATCATGGTAAAGCTTAGAAACAATGGATGTATTTTATGTTAATTAATAGATTTGGAATAGTTTTCGTTTTTCAATGAGCAAGGCATGCAAACTTCTTCTTCGTCGTTTTTATTTTTTAAATGTCCATAAAGGTACATAAAAAGATATAGAAAAAGATGAAGTATCTCACCTGTACGGGCCGTTGAATATTGGGGATCATTAGCAATATTTTACTTCCTAAACTTAGAAACTCTCATTTTATCATCTATATTTCATATTAATCCCACTTGTTCATTCTATTAAAACACCGATTAAAAACAGATAGAGAAACAAAGATTTAGTTTCCCGTTAATCGCTTTTGTTAGAATTTATGTTAAAAACAAATGGCAAAAGACCAGTACATGATTACATTTAACCTCCTATTTTGTCATATATTTTAATGGAAATATTAACAAAAGGGATTAAGTGGGACTTAATATAAAATTCAAGAGATAATGTAAGAGTTTTTATAGTTTAGAAGGGTATAAAGTGATAATGATTTTAAAATTGAGGAGCTCATATAATAATAATCCAATATATTGTTAATTGTTATGTTAGGTGAAGGTAACAAATTCAACTCTGAAACATCTGTAATTTTGTGCTCCACTTTATGCTCAATATTCATCACTATGAAAACAGATATAGATGGATCAGATTCAATGCAAAAACGATAAAAATATTCTGAACAGCTTTCCATTAAATAACTGTATTTTTGTATCATTCCTTTTTCACATGTTATTAAAATTCTGATTAAAAAGTAGTGCTTTTTCCAATTTCATGCTTGATTCCTAAGGTTGGATTTCATTGCGAGACTTTTTGCGTATATTAAACAGCAATAAGCATAAATAAATTAAACGAAAGTGATTTTTTCCTCCACTTTAATTTTTGCCAGATTATGTTTCCACCAAAGTTTTTGGCATGGAAATTGCATGAACGAATATTCACACTTGTTTAATTCTTGCAGAATATTTCTAGAAACTCAATAATCTAAACAAAAAACTTAACAAAGCACAGATTACAAATCTAATATTCAATGTTAAAGGGGAAAATTATTAATTTCCATATTCACTATATGCACTAATGCAAGATCTTGTGCAGAATATTTCCTAAGCCCTTTCCCCAACTGTTTGTTCCAAAACTTTCCACTATGTTATTATATATTAACTCTGACGACCGAATGAGTCCGATAATATAATATTAAAATTAAAGATATACTAATAGTATTAACATAATTAATGATACTAATATTATTAATGTGTATTATTATTTGTTAATGCATATAATTTACGAAAATAGCTTCACATAAGCCACATGTTTGTTTAGTTACACATAAAGGCCAGTTTGTACTTTGACATTTGACCTAACCTTTAAGAGCAAGGAACACCCCTTATTCGTAGATATTGTTGAGTTTGATTCTTTAGGCATAAATACTCAGAATCTTCTTGGTAGTATTGTTTATTTCACGTTAGTTAGAAAATGCAGTTTTAGCTATGTGGAAAAAGCAAATTGACTATATATATAACACACACACACACACAAACACACACACACACATATATATATATATATATGCATTATGCACATATTTGTCCGTACGCCTAGTCTAGTACATATAAAAGTAGAAGCAAAACTATTGATTTGACACGACCCACTTTTAGTTCAGCTTGAGTATATGTTCATTAAAAAACTTTGTAAGTATTTAAATACAAGGAAAGATTATCCAATCAAATCACCCACTATCAGAGCTAAATGAAATCCAGTGAGAACATGCGCGGAGATCTCAAAACCTAATTTTCAAATATACTTGTTTTCTTAATAAAATTTCAGTTGTATTCTAATTTAATAAAAACAAATATATAATTATGTTCTACTTATTTCAATAAATAAATGTTCATTTTCTATTATATAACTATAAAAACAAAGTATTATAGGCGATCACAAATCAAATCATTTAAAAGTTAATCAACTGATAAAAATTGTAATTTCTGTCTTTTAGATTTATTATTCTTATTTTCCTATTTTCTTGACTACTTTGCACTGTTTACTTGACATGTTATTTAAATTTAATAACATGTTCGCATAAATAAAAGTTATTACTAAATATGTTTAAACAATTCACTTAGATATTAAAATTTAATAAGATGTATAATCGAGGAGATATAAAAATAAGATAATAAATCTAACTCTAGAATAAATTAAAGTCCCAAAAAATCAAATACCCCACCATATCCATCTCCTCAGGCCTGGGTCACCAAGACAGTAGGGAAAATATAAGTTGAAAGATAAAGGACATTAATTAACGGCTAAAGAAGCACTTACACCATAAGTGATCTACAAAACATCTCTCGTATATATTCACTTCACCTTTTTCATTTGGTTCTACTTGTTTAACATATTATATTCAACTTTCAACTTTTTTCTTGGTGGGGTTTTTAATTAATAAATAGTTAAATTCAAGAGAGTTTGGTTGGAGAATCCAACAAAGTGGGTCCTGCTAGCTTTACCGCTTTCCAAAGGAGACTTGTTTGTTCAGTATAGGTTTGCTTCTTTTGTTAGTGGAATCTCCTTTACAATTTATATATATATATATATATATATATATATATATGTACACACACACACACGCATATATATGCTTGTTTTTAGGCCTTTTCTGCTTCACGTTCACACAGCTTTGAAGTTCCTTACTTATGCAAAATGTGTGGGCAAAGTATCTTCTTAATATCAATATAATATATCTATACATACACAATATAATGTGAAGCATGCAAACTGTTTTATATCTCAAACAACCCTCTTTTCTTATCTTATTTCTCAAGAAAGAAAAGAGGATTTCTCATCCAGATTCTGGTGAGTGTTTTCTATGCCAAAATAACTAATATAATAAATTATAGTGCGTTGATTATTATTATGGATAATGCATATTATACACCAAATGACACCTTAGCAAAGTGCCTGCTAGGTTTTGCATATATTGTGGCCTTTTTACTATAGTCATTTCCCTTTTGAGTCACTAATTACAAGAAAAGAGAATGGGAAAAAAACAAAAACAAGAACAAAAAAGAGACCAAGGATATATATATATATATATATATATGTGTGTGTGGATTTTGGCTGCAAGTTGTTAGTCCTTTTCGATTTGTTAGTGAATAATCATGCGAGTCCAAATTTCCACGGCCGTTTTGCCGAATAGTTGTCATGCAAAAATACGCTTTCCAGCCTATGCAAACTACAGTATTTTAATAATTCCAATGTTTCAAAATTTAATTTGGTTGCTTTAGTCACGTATAAATACACATATATACACACATACAATGACGTTTACCAATGGATCTCAGCCAGTTTTGTCTTATAATCTGTTTTATGCTATTAGCTAATAAATCCACATCCCTAGCTGCCAATTGCCATATGGAACTTATAACACATAGATAAAAGACACAAAAAATAAAAATAAAAAATAAAAAAAAAATAAAAACCCCAACAATCTAAAACTTCTACATGTAAGTTTAAGTGAAATTTTCTAGCTATTTACAAGTCAATACATCTAAAATCATGAAAATGACAAATATAAAGACAAATAATTCTCTTTTAAGTAATTATCGAGTAATTAAATAAATGAATAAAGGTTGAGAGTGATAATTAGAACCGTATATTCCACTAAGGCAGTGTCGTTTTCCTTGTCCAAGCTATTTGTCGTTTAATGTTACATATTGTAACATGAAATCACATGTAAAGTAGTAGATAACGACTCACCTAGATTATTGTTGGAAACTAAGGGTTCGTTTGGATCGCAGGTTCAGTTTGAGTTGAGTTGAGATTTTTAAGTTTGTATAGTAAATTTTGTTGACTTTTTCAGAAAAGACAAAAAACTTTTTCAGAAAAGACAAAAACATGATGAGATTTGAGTTGTTTAGTTTGAGTTGAGATGGTGAGGCAAACGGAGCATAAACTTTGTAAATGTAAGAATCCGACAAAGTGAGTCCTTCTTTGTGAGACTTGTTTAATCACTACATATATTTATACCCCAAAACCTTTGGAAGCCGAATCTCTTTTAACCCTGTCTCCGGGCTTTCCAGGTTCTATCAAAGTGTTCATACAACTTTTTTTTTTTTTTTTGGTTGAGGCAAATATGCTTAATAAAAAGTCTACTCTTGGAAAGACATTCCATCTAAAATGTGCTTCAATATATGTATATATAAAGTTGTCTATACACACACACACACACACACACTACTAGGTCCTTAGTAAAGCAGATTCAATACCATGCATACACACACACACACACACACACACACACACACATATATATATATATATATATGTATGAAGTACTCTAGAATTTCATGGACTATATCTAGTATTCATAGGATTCTCTCTTAGGCTCTTTTATTTGGTATAAATTCCATCTAGCTCTTTTTGGTGTAGATTTTTCTTGAGATTTTATCGCCCACAATTCCAAGTGGAGACGTCTAATATACTTCTGCCATTTGTTGCAATTCTAAAAAAACCAACAAACCACCATTAATAAACAGAAGCAAAATAAATAATTGCCATTAGTTCCCCCAAAATTATTAAATATAGTGGATACACACACACACACACACACACACACACACACAAATATATTATACTTTTTTGAATAGACCACTTTACTTTGCGGCTTCATCTAACTGCAGCTTTGCCGGCAGCCAAGCATTATTAACCACTCCAATTAATGTGAAGTCAAATAATTCAAAACTATACTAAAAATAATAATAATCATAAGAACAATAATATAATAACAATAACAGTATCAATAATGAAGATGATAACGATAATAAAAAAATCTTTTCCGTGTCCACTTTATTGATTTGGACAAGCTAAGACAGGCTTGGAGGGCAGTTGTTAACTTGTTGTGCCAAACCAAAGAGCACTAGACAAGGTTGACCCCTTACAAAGAGATGAGATACGCACATGCCATACAAAGAGATGAAGCCAAGAGGAACAAGATATTTAGTAATGGGAAACATTATGTCACTATTTTGAGAAACATCATTTTCTTAAAATTCCTCTTTATATATATATATATATATTATTTATATGGTGGTTTATGTACCAAAGAGACCATGCTTATGAGTCTCAAGATTATGGCACAAACAATAATATAAGAAATTGAAGTACCTTGCCTGATTATTGGGGAGAAATTTTGGTCATAATATTGATTGTTAGTGACTTTATTGATATATATAGAAAGTGATGTATCCACATAATTCAGTTAAATTATATATCTATATGGAACATACACATACGCAAAAAGAAGTGGATTGCTCATATATAGCGATCGATTTATTATAATCTATAACAAGATTAATTGAAACTTAAGGCCTTATAAAAAAAAATAGCAGTCATATTTTACTAATCAATGTCCAGAAAGTCCAACTTCTTGTTGTTGGTTCAACCCAAAAAAAAAAAGGCTTTTTTAATTGTTGTTGGGCTGAGCCTAAAACTAGACGTGGAACTATGAATAGAAGTTGAGACTTTGAGAGGCTCTGACAAAGCAGGCTTAGGACAAAAAGTGTTCAGTTTCAATGGGCCCCAAATTTATAGTAACAAGTATAGTTTGGTCTTTAACAAAAGTGAGGCCCCAATTTATTTTGGAATGCCCAAAAAAAGTGGTCCATTTAATTACAAATCTAAAGGAAATTTCTCACTCGCTTAATATCAAGGCAGAATATAGTCATATTTCTTTTAGCCAAGTGTTATTCCATTACTACAATTCTACAAACACAAAACTATTTTCCCAATAAGAATACATGTCTTTGGACCTTTTCAGGAAAGACTTTAAAACAGATAATTCTACTATAAGATATGAAAAAAATACTTTATTGATAGCATTCTGTTTTAAATTATCAAATATGTATAGATTTTGTTAATTTTGTATTATTAAGTGATTTTGATTAGATCTAACATTTATACACATGTATTATCGATAAAGTAAAAAGTTCTGAAATACGACATTACGGTTCGGGGAAAAGTGCTTTTATATGTGTAGTTTGCAAACCGGAGATTTATAATAGTTTTGACAAACAAGTATTTTTGTATTCTTAGGTGGTGTTCAAAACCTGGGGGACACCCAGAGATAGGCTCCCCGCACCTTGGTTCAGATAGATAATATCAGATTTAGTTGGCCTTTTTTTGACCAAAGTAGACAACACAAAACGACCAGTTTCAATAGGAATCTTTCCTGCCAACTTCAAGTCCTTTTCTTTGTACTTTAATTTTGCAGAATCTAACGGGGAAAAATATCTGCCCTGATTTGTCATTTTCTTAGGTTTTGTGAAATTCATGCACCATCGAGAAATGAGAACTTCCCCAGCTGATGAATGCAAACTGAAAAAAAAAATATATATATATATATATATATTTGTCGGTCATTTTTTTTGAATGCCCAAAAAGGATACGGACTTGTGTTTAGTTTATTAAAAAAAAAAAAAAAAAAAAAAAAAATTTGAAATGGGTCTTGGCCAAATTTTTTGGCAGAAGTCTCTGCTGTGATTCTGCTGAATAGATGTTTGACTTGGGGGTGACATTTGCACATGTTTATGCCCTTGAGAGATTGACCAAAGCTCTCTAGTTTTGTGATTGTGATGTGACTCCTCTAGTCCCACAACCTCTTTGTGCCAATTACAACTTTATTATTACGTCCAAAACCAAATGCATGACAACTTTCGAGTTGGATTTTTCCAGCAAAAAGGAGACCCAAAAAAAAAAAAAAGATTAAAATTGGTGATGGAAAATGTCATTTGGGTTTAAGTAATTAAGGGCCGTTCAACAAAGTTTTTATTTGTGTTTTTGGTAATTGTATTTAGCAACAAAAATAAAAAAAAACAAAAAACAAAAAACAAAACAAAAAACAAAAACAAAAAACAAAATAGTTGTAGTTTTTTTTTTTTTTTTTTGTATTAAAAAATGAAATAATGCCAAAGAATTTATAAGATCGAAATGATTTTTAAGTAATTAAAATATTAAAACAAAGTTTATTATTAAAGTCTATTAAGAAAAGCTTTTCTTGGAAGTAATATTTTTTTTTTTGGCTTCAACAAGAAGTTCTTTTATAGACTTGAAACTCGTTTAATGTATTATCTAAATACTGTTAGAAATAGTTTTTGAATTTAGGAAGCCAAAAACAACTTCCAAGAAGCTATATCAAACAGGTCCTAAGAAGCCAATAGACTTGGAAGCCTAAATTCTTCTCCATCTGGGTGCTTAAATTTTTTTTTAAAAATCTTCTGCATCTGGGTTCAAAATTATTTAGAAGAACATTGCATGAGAATTTTTGCGAGTTAGCAAGTTATCTCGTTAATTTTAATTCCGATAAATTATTTTCTAAAGTTTTGTTGAGTAATTGCAAATGTATAAAATATACTAAAATTTGGATGATTAAGCTATCCTACCTGCACATCATATGGGCTTGTTTATGAAGGAAGTCAAGATTGAATTTTAGATGATGATGAAATATATCATATTATAAATGTGAGAGTGTTTTCATCCAAATTTTAATAGTTTTGGCGCTTTGGAACACTATGCAATACTTGATTGGATTTTGAAGGTAAATTTCTAAAATAAAAAAATAACAAGAACAAATAATTTATCAAATTTCATTAAAAAAATCTGGCCATTATTTTGTAAGTCTTTGGAATGGAGAGAGGAAAAATGGAACCAATGAAAGTAAATGAACCAAGAAAAGGGAACAATCTACAATTTATTTATTTTTGGTCCTTAATTATGATATTAGTCCCTCTATGAAAAGAATTAATCTCCAATCTGAATAACCCATTTGACTAATATTCCAATTCATCTTGACTGAAAAATTCCAAAAGTGAAATGTAATTAAAGGTGTATTTACCCTTATAGTACATTCCCAATCATTGTTTGCTTTGTTAGAACAAATAAACTTCTCTTTCCCTTTTTTATTTTTTTCCTATTGGTTTGAAGAAATTAACTTCATCTTTATACACTTTCTTTTCTTCTCTCTCTCTTGCTTGGCAATCGTCACTTTATTTTTATAGGATGGTCATTCATCCTCTTGAGACCTCACGAGACACTCCTCAGAAAGTGTGTGTGTGTGTGTGTATACACGTATATATATTCATTTATTTACATAAAAAATACAAGTAGTACCGTATACATATAATTAAAATCCCATTCTCCATGAAATTCAGTCTTTATTTCTTTTGATTTGGACGTGCAATAAGCACCACTTACATAATTCAAGTGTTAATTTCTTATTATCTGCAAAGTGTATTGTTTTCCTCTCCCATTGTTCACAAAAATATTGTTTATAACATTTATTGGTCGCACTAGTCTTTAAAAATAGAAAAAAGAAAAAGAAAAAAACTTTCGCTTTCCTTGAATTACAATGTAACAACTTAAAATTAGGTCATTATCAATTAAAAAAATGAGGATGAAACCCTATTTGCAGGCCAATATTACATTATTCAATTATTACTATTATTAAAAAAATTTTGAAAAGAAGAAAGTTGTGGAAGCTAATGTACATCGAACTAGCCACCATATTTATAAAATGGAATAATTATTGTATATTTGGGTTGTTCTTATCTAACCCAAATTTCTTAATAATTTTTCTTGTTTTTTGGTGACATATTTAAACCAATATTTATGTAAGATGCCTTTAGTCTTGCGAATAATGTAATTGTATTTAATTGCATTTGCTTAGTCAATGCTTGTGCTGTGGTGGTCCCTTACCAAAGGTAAATCTATTTTCTACTTTGAAATGTGATCACTCCCCTTCCAATTCGCCTGCCATTTTCAAAACAATTAATTTAGACATATTTTAAAAAGCAAAAAAAAAAATTAAAATTAAAATTAAAATTAAGCTTTAATAAAAAAAAAAAAAAACCCAACAATTACTGATACAAAATTTGCAGCAAACAGGGAATTCGGGGGGCAGTTAAAAGAGGTTAGAATGGACCAATAATTTGCTTTAGGTCTTGTCCAAATTTAGAGGCGTATTTGCATGCATGTCCACTTCTCACATTTGGTAATTTAGTCATTGAACTAAAAAATTTTAAAAATTGACCTCTCAAACTTCAAAATCCGTTTACAATTAACTTCTAATTTGAGACGGGGTTAAGCATTTTTCACACAAGGCCCGTTATTAAGGGTGGTTCAAGTTTTTTTTTTTTTTTTTTTCTTTCCTTGAATTGAGCTTCATTGAGCAAAGCTACTTCGCTTGCAGAGTTGATTACCCTTAAATTCATCATGCAATGAAAGGAGTTTTGTTTATAGTGGTGTTTAATTTGAGCAAAAAGACTTGGACCGAATTCAATAATGAGTTATGTGTGAGTCACATACAAGAAAATCGTAATTTAACCTCGTTTTTAAATGGGGAATAATTGCAATTTTTTTAAAGTTTAAGGGGTTAATTATTTTTTAATATTTACGAAACGCGAGAAATTTATACAGTAATCATGTAAAAAAGCCAAATTTAGAACAAGTTACGAAGTTTGTAAGATGAGAGCCAAAAACTTTTAACCAAAAAAAAAAAAAACAAAAAAAAAAAAAACTATTTAACCTCAATTTAATACCTAAAAAAGTGCCCGATTCCATGATGTTTAAAATAAAACACTTTATCTTGAAAAGATAAGAACACTGATAATTTGTTTAAAGGTTCCAACATCATGTGCAGCCTCCAAAATCACATGCAAAGCATTCATAAGAATAATTGCCTAATCCATTTGGCCCTCTATGAGTTGGAAGGTTATTTGTGAGAAAGCCTGCTTAACCAAAAAATTTATTTTTATTTTCTATGCTTCTACTTCAAGTCACTCCCCCAAAACTTCTTTTTAATTGTTTTAATTAATATTAATAAACCTCCTTCCAATTGATGAACATGATTCAAAGCTCAAACCCTACTTCTTCGTCTTTCTTATGGAGGGAAAGCTGAAATTTGAGTCAAGATTTAATAAGTCTAACCTCACTTTAAATAAATGGTCACGTGATTATTCACATGGGGGTAATTTTGTATGGTTATGAATCATCGATCATCTAATTTTTTTAATGATAAAATTAATCTAGATTCTCCAAACTCACTAGTCTTATGAGTTAACATTCAAACTTTTATTCAAAATTATATTTCACTAATTCAAGTTGAGTTATTCCTACTTGGGTTATACAAAGTATGGACACTTTAATTTATAATGTTAGAAACTTATAATATAAATATTTTTATATATTTTACCTACACACTTTACCAAATAAGTGGCACCCATATGCTTTTAATATTTTAGGGAAGAGATCATTGAAAAGAAAAGGGAAGGAGTAACATTCAAGGTTTAGCATTATCATCCATATTAGCAAATATTAATTAAATATTTATTTGAAACAACAATTAATTAATTGTTTGTGTGTATGCATGATATCAAGATATGAAATACAATACTATAAGATATATTATATTATATTTCTTTTACCATGTTTGAACAATGATATTTACGTTTTCCTAAATATGAGGTGGGAGATTTTAATATTCGTTTTCTTAAACATAAAATTATCGAAAGACTATATCCGTAATTGCAACACCATTTACTTATGCTTATCACTTTCTCTTCCTCGGACACTTCAAAATTCCTTTGGCTTTCTTCATTTGAGAACCAGAATTTATAAGAGTGGTACATATTGCATAAAAACTAAAGGAGAGAATAAAGCAAAATAATGAAAATGAAATTTGGGATTTTTCACTTGGCCTTTTCATGATTTGCTGACGGTATTTATTATTATCTTGCTTGTGCCAGATTATGTTTGCCATAAACCAAAAAGGTGATGCTTGCCTTAGGCCACCCTATCTTTTTCCCTTTTCTAGACAATTTCTTCTTGCCTTGGCAACCTAATTTTACTTTTCCATTCACCTAAAAAATATAAAAAATATTACCTAAAAAAATATATAAATATTAAGAATAATAATTACCATTATTTCGCTTTTGCCCATTTTTCAAGCAAAAAGTATATAAAATTAAAGAAGAATAAGAAAATCCCCACCCACTTCCAATTTTACTTTATATATTATTTCTCACAAGTCACCAGATTCCAACCAAAACCCAAATTTCTATATTTTTTAACATAAAATATTAAATCTTTCTATAAAAAAATAAAATATTTAATCACCACAACAATATTCATTAATGCCCATCATTCAATATATATATTTATATATTTATATATATTTATATATTTTTTCCATCTATTCTTCTTTTTATATATTTTTTCTTGATTTAATTTTTTAATCTAAATTCTGATTGTCTTAAGGGAGTTAGGAACCCAATTAGCTGAACAACAAAAACAAGGTTTCTTATTATTATCTAACCATTTTCCATTCAAAACAACAAATAAAAAAAATTACAGAGAGCCCAGAAAAAAAAAAAAAAAACAATCCTTTCTTTTCATAATCTCATTTCATTCTTTGAACTTTTCCTTCTTTTTTTTTTTTTTTTATAATTTTTTAAAAAGAAAGAAAAATTTTCTTCTCAATGAAAAAAAAAAATTTCTAGCCATCATCATCTTCCCCAGGCTCCATTTTTTTCTCTCTCTCTCTCTCTTTTTTTTTTTTCAGCTAATCTTCTCTTAAGACACAAAGCTTTCTCAGTAAAAACATCCTTCAAAAAACCTTTTTTTTTTTTTTTTTCCTTTTCTTTGTAGCTTGTTTGCTCTTTTCAACACTTGAGAGAGAAGAAGAAGCTTCACAAAGCCATATCAACCCAAGCTCCAAGCTCCAAACTTTTTTTTTTTGGTCTCTCTCTTTTTCTCTTTTCTCTTTTCTCTTTTCCTAGTTCTGAGTTTCAAGTCTGAAAATTTTCTGGTTTTTTTTTTTAATCATTTTTCCTTAATTTATTTATTTCTGAGCTCCTGAGATTAAGCAAGTAAATGGGTTTTTGACAAAGAGTTGAATTTTCAAGAAAAAACGAAACTTTTTTTTTTTTTTTGGGTTTTAAGTATGGAGGGAAGAGAAGGTGTGAGTAGTAGTGGGGTTACAGTGGTGGGATCAGATGCTCCCTCGGACTACCATGTAGCTCCGAGGTCCGAGAACCCGGTTCAGACCCCCGGATCAACGCCGCAACTGGCCGCCGTCGCCGCTCCGCCGGCGCCGGCGGTTGCGGCTCCGGCGACGAATCTGCCGGCGAAGAAGAAGAGAGGAAGACCAAGGAAGTATGGACCAGACGGGGCTGTGGCCGTTGCTCTGTCTCCGAAGCCCATATCTTCGGCGGCGCCGACTCCTCCTATAATCGACTTCTCGGCGGAGAAGCGCAGCGGCGGCGGAGGAGGAGGAAAAGTACGGCCGGCCAGCTCGGTTAGCAAGCCTAAGTACGAGGTTGAGAATTTAGGTAACGAAAAATGATTTGTCTTTTCTTGTGTACCCTTTTGAGCTTGACGTCTTTGACGGGGCTTAAGAATTTTCAGGTGATGAAATATGGTGTTTTTTTTCTTATGTACCCTTTTGAGTTTGAGGTCTTTTGTGGCTCAAGTTTAACTTGCATGAGAATGAAAAAAAAAAATTGCATCTTTTCTCATGTACCATGGCTTATATTGATATGAGTTTGTTGTTGTTGTTGTTGTTGTGGATATGTGAGAATTGGGGTGAAATAAGCATAATAACCCTTTTCGAAACTGAATTTATGAGATGATTCTAGTTGGGTAGATGTGGGTCCAATGATTGGATACACTTAGCCTTATTAGAGAGATGTTGGAGTGTGTGTGTGTGTGTGTGTGTGTGGTGGTTCTGAAAAGATAAATGAGTCAGTGAGTGAGAGAGGGTTTTAGTTTGGTTGGTATGGGAAATGATGGAATCTTCTAGTTATGCCTGTCCTTTGGCACTTGCATCATCTCTGGCTCACCTTTTAGGTTGGGGTACGTGAGAAAATTCTGTTTGCAAAAATAATAGTTTCTGCAATTGATGCTGACTGATCTGATCTGATTTGAGAAGTTTGCAAAAAGAAAAGGGTGAAAAAAAAACTTGAATTTGTTTATAGTCCTAAACAGATGCGGTCTTGTTGTTTCTTGGAGTAAGACTCTAGTTATTAGAGGTTATAGGCATTTTCCAGTCTTATCTCGTACTATGATTCCTTTTACCTACTTGAAAGACAGGTTTTCTAGTTATTCTCTCCTCTCTTTTTATTATTTGGTTATTTTTAGGGAGTTATTATTCAATTGAATCTTTTTAATGGATGAAAGAATACTTTACTTAAGGTAGGCCTTCTCTTGTTGCTTATCCTGACTATTTGATTAGTTTAAGATAAGAAGAAACAAGCAAAGTTGTTCATGCAGATCTTTTTTTTTTTTTTTTTTTTTGAATCTTATATTTGCTTTTCTATACTCTTTTTGAGTTTCTGTCTACTACAATAAATAAGTTTACATCTTTCCATATCGGTTTAATGCATTGAGCTGTGATTCCGAACATCAAGGAAACTCTCTCGTTTTTGTTTAACAGAGATTGGTAATCCCAAATATGAACTCATAGCTGCCTTCCAAAAAGAAGGAAAAAAACAAAGAAAATTTTTTTTGCTTTAGTTTGCTGATCTCAGGTGCCAACAGTAACATGGAAACAGAGTTCTATATTAATTATTTTCCGAAGTGTTATTCCGTCATTTCCAGAAGTAAGGAGTAAATGTGAAGGGTATTAAACGAAGTTCCATTTAAAGATTTAATTGATAAAAATACCGGTGGTCAGATATATGAATGAAAGGAATTTGAAATATTGATTAGTTTAATGATTGCGTGTGATTATTAGTGTTGTTACTTTTCCAATTGAAACAGGCAATGGTTACTGATCTTATGATCGTTTAATTCTAGGTGAATGGGTTGCTTGCTCTGTTGGTGCTAATTTTACACCCCACATCATCACTGTTAATGCTGGCGAGGTATTTATTTTATTTATTTTGAACGACCTCTTAACTAACTTCTTTTCGGTTTATGGTATATCTTGCTTGGAAGAAAATTCATATCGTTAATTTTGATATTTCCTTAAATTTTTCATACATGCGTGGCTTCAGTTTAGTAATCTTTTCTGAAGTTCCTGTTTTTGCTTCTTACTTCAGTTGATTGCTTCAAGCTTTTACTATGACTCGTTGTAACCAATAATTCCTCTCTTCTTGCCTCAGGATGTTACGATGAAGATAATATCGTTCTCTCAACAAGGGCCGCGAGCTATATGCATCCTTTCTGCAAATGGTGTAATATCAAGTGTTACACTTCGTCAGCCCGATTCTTCTGGGGGTACTTTGACATACGAGGTGAAGCCACATATCCCCTCTTTTGATTTCTTCCCTCCACATCCATTATGGTGGCAATTTTGAAGCTTTATGGGTAGATTTATCTAGATCTCTTGCTTTAATATTAATCGTAACCATGTTTTTTTTTTTTTTTTTTCCAACTAAATTTAGAAAAATATATATGGTACTTTATTTCATGTCATTATATTATTTATAAGCAAAGTAGTTTCATTATCTTTTTAATGATGTGACTTGTTACCATGCCTATAAGGAAAGATTGTTACGCTGTACTGCCTCCGTTCTCGCTTCTATTTCTCATTCAGTTACGGAAATTGGAATAAAATGAGCATCTTATTGCGCTTAGTTTTTCTAGACTAATATCTAGAGAGATCAGCAGATCAGGTGGCTTATGATGTAGACATGTAGTAGGCTATTTCTACTAAAATGAAACTCAGTTGTTTACACTCGTGCTCTTGCAGGGCCGTTTTGAAATTCTTTCCTTATCTGGTTCATTCATGCCCAACGAAACGGGAGGGACAAGAAGTAGAGCTGGTGGGATGAGCGTTTCTTTGGCAAGTCCAGATGGACGCGTAGTCGGAGGTGGAGTTGCTGGGCTATTAGTAGCTGCAAGTCCTGTGCAGGTTTGGATTTTTACACTTCCACATCATTTTTTGGTTCCTTGTTTATAATTTCTTAGTTCTTTCTTTTAATTCTAAACGGGAATTGGCTTACAGTTCTGCAACCCGAAAACATTACTCTGAACATTCTTTTGTTGCTCTAATGTAGGTTGTAGTAGGCAGTTTTTTGGCCGGAAATCAGCACGAGCAAAAGACAAAGAAACAGAAGCACGAATACATCACAAGTGCGACGCCAACCGCGGCCATTCCTATTTCAAGTGCTGATCCGAAAGTGAACCTCACTTCTCCAGGTTCCTTCCGCGGAGATAGCTGGTCTGCCTTGCCTGCAGATTCTAGGAGCAAGCCAACTGACATCAATGTATCTTTGCCCGGTGGGTGATCTAGAGAACCAGGTCCTGTAGTTTGCAGTAACGAAGTTTGTTACACTGACCGCATTGGCAACCATACTTCCCAACTCTTGGATCTCACTTCCGTCGTTTATTCGTCTGTAAAACTTACTGACATTTAGTACCAGCATGTTGTTTTTTCTTTCTGCGGTTCATCCCCGTTTACCTTGAGGAGAGGTATTTATTTGCTTTATCTGTTTAGGTAGGTTTTCGGCTGTTGTTGTTGTTGTTGGTGTCATGTAAAAGTAGAATAGCTTGATGTGATATTCAGACATCTGAATCTTCCTTTTTCTTTGGACATGTGCATTTTGATTTGAAAGTTTGTTTTTTCGGATATTCATAACTTTCCCTCTTCAAAAGATGCTTCAACTAGGTTGCTTCATTTCAGTCAAGTGAAATTTTTAAGAAATCCCAATTGCCCACAAAATAAAATCTACCAACTAGTTGCTTGTAAGACACCAACTTTGCCTCTAGTTTGACCAATATCAAGACTTAGGCCTGTTTGGAACACCAATTTCAATGGGAATTTTTATCTATTTAAACTCCAAAACTGTCAAATCTATATATCACACTCACATTCTCTCTCTCTTAAATTTTCATGAAATTTAAATTTCAAAACTTCATAGTTTTTTGTTTCTAAGTCGAAGTGATATGATTCTTATATTTAAATATTCACAATGACGAAAGTAACAAAACAATATCCATATTGTATTTTCTTTCCATACACATTTTAAATTTTTACACTGTACCCTTTATCATATTTATTTCTAATTCATATTTTAATCAAACATACATTTTAATTTTGACCTATGAAACTTCAGCTTGAATCATTGTTTCAAATGGGCCTTTAGGAAATATGTCTTAATTCAAAATGTAAATGGGAAACTATATAATAGTTGGAAACTAAATGAGAATACTCCCTTTTAAAGAAGCAGTTGAATTAATCATCTACTTTATCAAAATAAGAAATGAAAATAAACAAATAAAGGATAATTTGTGGTCCTTGGGAAAGTAGATACCATTTGTTGTAGACTATCCGATTGTCGAAAATAATTTTCCATTTTGCTTTAAATATGGTTGTCGAGTAAGCAGCATGACAAGCACAGCTCAAACAATTGTCTTGCTTTCAATTGTTATGTGATGGTTAGAGCAAGACAATCACAGGTTTTAAGTCAGATCATTTCAACATCAAAGACATTAAACTCATCATCACGACAAAGAAAGTCAAACGACATTATTATTATTAATCAATTCTGATGTAGTGTCACCCTCTCAAGTCCGAGGAGCCTAGAATTGTTTTTTTCACCTTTTCGCATCCTTTAGAAAGAGGAATTTAGGAGTAATAAAGAGTGGATTGTATAACAGGAGACTTACAGATAAAATTCTTTATTTTATTAATGATAGTATTCATTAATACCAATAATGCTCCAAGTTTTTTTTAAGCTTGCGTTTCCTTTCAAGATCAAAACCCAAAAATTATATTTTAATTTTTATCTTTTTCTAAAAAATCAATTAAAATTATAATTAATTTTAAGTCAATCAATTTTAACTTAAAAATTCCATTCTAAAACCGGTGGATCAAATGGCCATAAATGTGTGTGTATATATATATATATATATGTATGTATGTATGTATGTTAACCAAGTCAATTACAAGAGCTCATTTGTTTCAATATTTCAAAGAAGCTATCATTTTACAATGACGTACAAATGTTGTGTTTAGAGTTGAAAAAAATATAAAGTGAACCGCAAATCTAGGGGGTGATCTGTCTTCACAATGAATATTTCATGGAACAAAAAAAACATTTGAGTGGTCTACACTGAATGAGAACTTGTGGAAGCCAGGCTATATTTTTCTGCTGGGAAGTCAAGTCAAAATGAAATAGAATTACTTGAAAATTCGCAAAAGAATGGTTTAAGTCAAGCTCTAAGCCTCTTCTTCAGGAGATCAATCAAGGACCAGATCCTAACAACAGATTTTGCAGGTTGATTAAATTGTTTTAGGGATTTATAGCTAAAGTCTTTTTTTAAGAAGTTTTTAACAAATGACTAAAGTTTTTAAAAATCAGTTAGAAGATTTTTTTTTCCCCCCTTAAAAATTATCAATAAATTTTCTTAAATGATTAACTATATAATATTATTAATTTGATAACGTAAATCATCAAATTTCATAATCAGTAGTTGATTAACCAAATTTGAAAAAATGACAAATAACCACTTCGATAAAGAAAAAAAAGTTTGACCAGTTATTAAATTATGTGACTAAAAAAGTCACCCAATCTAATTATTCGCAAAAAACCAATGTCATTTTTCTCTCATGAGGAAAATGAAACGACATCGGATTATAGCTTTAAGAGAACAACATTCGAATAAACGACATGCTTTGAAAAGGAAATTCGTGAAACGACATCTATTTTACTCTTAAAATATTGAGATTAAATAAATGACATGCCGTTTAAATTGAGGGTGGATATACAAAAAAAAAAAAAAAAAAAGAGGGAAGTCGAACCAGGTTAAGAAAAACGACATGTATTTTTGGAAAGCCACAAACTTCCAAACGACAATCATATTCACTGTTTAAAAGTGTCGTCAAAGATCCTAGCGAAAAAAAAAAAAAAACCCCGAAAAAACCCCCAAAATTCACAATATTACGGTATGTGGACAGAATGACATGTCGTTTACCTCCCAAACGACCAAAAAATAATAATAATAATAATAAATTTGAAAACTGAAAAATAGGATCCCAACCTAGGATTAGATTGTCTAAAGACGATGGTATCAGTTGAGCAAAGCTCCAACCATGATTCTCAAGCTGGCAGATATGAATACCGAAAGTAAATTCCTATCTTGGTCATACCCAAATGAATCGGTTTGAGCTACTGATTGCCTTTTTCTGATAAAATAATGTTTTCCAAACACCTTGGTATAATTGTGATTTAAATGTCAAAGGAACAGAAAACTTTCTATCAACAGTTTCTAAAAATATAGATTATAGCAAATTACAAAAGCACCAAATGAACATCGGAAGCATTCTCAATCCTACAGCTGGTATTTAGAAAATCTGGAGGGTGAGCAACAAATTCACTAACCAAGACCTGTTCCAGCATCCTTGCGAGGTGCGTCAGCCTTAATGCGAGGAGGCCTCACGATTCGATCAATCAGTCCATATTCAAGAGCCTCCTGAGCATTAAAGCGCTTCACCCGACTTAAGTCTTGGTTAATCTGTACAAACACGTTGCAAATTAATATACTTGTCAGAAGTTGCTAATATCTCATCAAATCAAGAAGTAGAAAAAAATTTGAAACACAGATGGCTGAAAAACAGTATATCAATCTAATATCAATTCTTTGAACAAACCTTCTCAATTGGGTGGCCCGTTTTCTGAGCCAACTCATTAAAAAGGTAATCTCTTATTCGTAGAAGTTCATTTGCTTCATTCTGAATGTCATCAGCCTGTCATTCCAATAACGGCAACACGCCAAGGAACAAAATCAGCAAACACAAAAATGTATATATGGCATCCTTTAACAGAATTATTAAATAGTACAATACCTGACCACGAGCAGCTCCAGCAGGAGATTGCAATGCGATCCTTGAAAGAGGCATTGCATACCGATTGCCCTTTACAAAGCAGAGAGAAAAAAAAAAAAAAAAAAAGGTAGAATTCAGGTTGTAGTCGACATAGTGCATATTAGTTTAAACCCAACAAAAAAGATTGAATAAATGATGCATAAATGAACGAAGGTTACTAAACTACACATTTCAAAGAAGCTGAAATGATTGAAATGGAAAAAGTACTTGTCACAATCACTTGATGAAATCTTATGAAAGTTGGCTCCACTCCCACCTTATTTGGGATCATGGAAGGGAGGATGTACAAAATTTCCTAAGATGTAGCATTATTCCTTAATCATACTTCAACTAGCCAAGCATACGACTTGTAAGGTCTCGCTTCCCAGTACTAAACATTCAAGCATTCATAAGCTCTATAGACTCTAATGTCCAATTGCAGAACCGCATACATCTAAATGCGGAATGCCCCCACTACGATTTTAAAATGTTTTATATAAACCTCATTCAAAATTTTAAGTGTGCCCTCATTTAATTGTAACTGTGCCCCCACTCAATAATAGAAACTTATAGCTATGTCCCCATACAATAAAAAAAATTTATCCTAAATATTTTTCATCTGTGCCCTCATTGGAAATTTTTTGTTGGCTCTGCTAATACCTCATGTAAGGCTATACTGTTAAAGATTTTATTATTGTGAACTTATACGAGAGTGGTACCTTTTCTCCAGCTGCAAGCAGAAAGGCCGCAAGATTGTAGGCATAGCCCACACAATGCGTGCAAACAGGACTCTTCAAGCTTTGCATGGTATCATAGATAGCCAAACTTGGAGTAAGCTGCAATTAGTATAAGTTTTTAGCAGAAATCAAGTAAAACGCAGACAGATTTCATTTAAAGATATAATTTACAACAAACTCACATCTCCGCCAGGACCGTTGATATACAAATACAGCCTTTTGTTCTCAACACTGTCAAGGTACAACATCGTTGCTAGAATTTGATTGCTAAATTCTTCATCTATATTTTGCCCAAGGAAGATGACCCGTTCTCTATACTGCATTATTAAAGTTCAATGTATTGCTTAGGGACGATAATATATAGTACTTTTCTATTTGTAAAACCAATTTATCCATCATTGCTTGAAAGTCCGACAAGGTATGTCTTGTGACAATTAACTGCAACTAAGATTCCAAGGTCCATAAAACTACTGCTTCTTATTTCACAGAGAAATAGAAACAAAAACTTACCAGGGCATTCCACAAGTCAACCCATTGCCAAGTACCCTCACCAGGAGTTCTATAGGGTACCCTTGGTGTCCCAATGGGCATCATTCCAACTTGTGCTCTTGTTGGTTTATGGTTTCGGATCCTGCAAAAGCACAAATAGCTATAATTTTTTAGAGCAACACATTTAATTTACGAAATGAAATGGTTTGCAAAGACACATTCTTTCATTTGCTAGAGCAGTAACACCAATTGGGATAAGCTCAAGATTATCCTTTTCATTCGCTATGACACCAATCGAATAATCCAAAGGGTATTAGCTCGTCAAAATGAATGAAAACGAAAATCCATTCTCACATCCAATTGTTTTTCAGAAAGGAGGAGAAAAAAGGGCAAAAATTTTGTATCAAATCACACAAAAAATTGTAGATATAATTGATTAACCATGCTTCCATAGTTACATTATATTTGACAAACTCATATGCAATAATGATTCAAAATGCTAAATATTAGAACCAGCCTATCAAATTCCAAAAATGTTTTGGCAACAAAAAGACAAGCTTTATACGACAAATTACCTAGGCTGAAGACTCTTATTCACTTTTCCATAGAACTCAGCTGTCAAGTTAGGTTTTCCAGCTCCAAAAACTTCTTCATCAAAAAAAAAAAAAAAAAAAGGAAAAACAATAAGGTAATGCGATAGAATAAAAATCGAAAAAAAAAAACATAAAAAGAGAAAGGAAAGCGAGTAGAAACTAGAAAGCATACCTGAAGTTTGAAGCTTTAGTCCCGAATAAAGCTTCGTTGCACAACTGCCATAAACAAACACCATTTTCAGACCTCATAGTCACATATATACATATACATATATATATTTATATTTATATATATATATGTAAGAGAGAGAGAGAGAGAGAGAACCTGTGAGAGAGTCTGGGTTGGGGATGAAGGGTTGGAGAAGAAGCAGTCGTTTGGAAAGAGACTGCCATGGCACTTTTCCCCCCCAATTTTTGTGGATGAAGCGGAACGACGATGAAGATTAAGAGGAAGATGAAGATGAAGATCGAGGAAGGCTAAAATGGAGATGGGAGTACAGACTCTCTGGAGACCAGTATTGGAAGAGGAGGATTCAGATAGAACCGCTACTATATTAGCTTGTTGTCTAACACTAATCTTCACCGTTCGAGATGTAGACGGATGCGGGAAGTGAACGGGCCTGATGTTATGTGGAAGGACCCCACCGGATGAACTTGTTTTTCAGTGAGATCGGATGAATAAGAATTGCTCCAAGATTTACTAGTGTCACAAGGTTAAATAGTAAAGAGGGAGAAATTTTACAGCAAAAATTGAAGTAAATAATACCACTGCGTCGTAGATTCTTTCTAAATTTCTGTAAAATTTTATTTTGACACTAAGTAGTGGTATTTTTTCATTTAATGATCACGATATATGTTCCTGAATGTTGACCGGGGTGTGGGAACCAAAAAAAAAAAGTAAACTTCGATTCAACAAAAGTTATAATACAATAAAAACATTATTCTTCTGTGACTATATTGACTCTATCTTAAAATATAGAGTTTTGAATTACACACCTTAAATAAATAAAAAAATATTGTTCATGATGGGATCTATGGAAACCGAAAACTCCTGCAATTTATTTTTCTTTTAATTTCACATCTTTCCCTTTTTTTTTTTTCTTTTTTTTTTTATTTTCAAACTTCCTCAAAAGATAAACGGCATAATTATGCTTAACAAAATCTGGTATGGAAAAGTTACTTGGGATTAATGCACTTACTTTGCAAGCATCACAACTTTTGAAAATGGTATTCTTGTTATGTGTATACATATATATATATATATATATATACATATTTAATCCGGAGATGGTGGAACAAAATGAAAATCCAACTTGGCTCATCAAAAGCTCCAATAGGAACTCAAGGAGTGTTGCAAAATCAGAGTTACACACATAACTTGGAAGATCCCAAAAGATTTCCATCAAATGAAGTCCAAGGCTAGCGTTCCCCTACCAAAAAGCACGTCTCACCGAGAAAGGAACTTTCATATCGGAAAGTTATCATTCAGTTGACGGACGATACATGGATACGGAAAAATCTGAAACTAAAGATTTAGGAGAAAATGAAGACAATATATTTAAGCGGGCTTCTCATAGGAATTTTGGTCTCGGAACTCTGCAATGGCACTTCTTATCATCTCAGCCACATTGGGTTGCACAAACAGATGAGTGCTATCCAAACGTGGATTATGAATTTCTGCGACGCAGGCAGTGTAGCGTTCAAGTTGATTATAAACTGAGCCATCGGTATGTCACTGCAAAAGAGAATATAAGCAAACATCTGTAAGAACCAAAGAGAACAACTCGAGGGACAGAAGAAAGGAACTCAAAATAGCATCTCTCATGTCAAAACCCAACAGTACAAAAATCTTTAGAACCAGAATTCTCCCCAATCACAAACCAACTGCACAAACTAAGAGCCGCCCACTTGTATTTTAAGACTAGTGGATGTCATTTTAAGACTTGTAGTTGTTCGTTATGAGAGATAAGAGGAGGGAATGAATTTGGTGAGAGACTCAAAATCATCCTCAACACTCGGATTCTGAACCTTTGAACACAACACCAAAAAGAAGGTTTCATGAAAGTACATTGAATTTTTATCCCAACGTGAGGAGTTTTGATATCCAAAACAGATAAAGCACTATTTTAAGGCAAGCAAATACATGAACGACAATGCTGAAAGTTGGAATAAGTAGTTTACCAGGAAATAAACATTCCTTTAGTTGCATTGACCATGACACTTCGTCTTGGTTATCTTCAGGATTTGACCTGCAAGAACAAAAGACACCCACGGGATGAGAGCAGCCTTCTTAAAATCAATATCACAAATGTCTTGACATGCAAAAAAAAAACAGTTTTTGCTCAACCCAGTGACACAAAACTTAAACATGTATTTCTATTAAAAAAGATTTATTTTCCACTTCATGTTGCCACACACAAGTAAAATTTAGGTTTACTGTTGAACAGAATAAAAATTTTGTGGTATGGTGTAAAAAAGAATTTTATCGGTGTAGTCGAGTTTTCGGACCATCAAACGCACTTACAAAAGTAAGTGTATAGAACAAAACATAACAAATCATGACATTGTATCGAACCAAAAAATTCACCAGAATTCGAAAAACAGCAAGCAATATCTAATTAACCAGTATTTTATTTCCAAATGGAGCCAGAAAATCTTCATATGCATAACACAAGTTTCTTGAACGGAGCTATAATCTTCTTGCAAAAAATAAAGTAGAATTGTACAGGAGTAGATTTCTAAAGGAGCCGGGGATTTAGAAGTTCATTAGTAGTAGGTATATTACCACAAAAACTTTTAGTATCATTGAGAAATGAACAAGGACACAACGACCTTACAAACCTAGTTATGTTTTTGCGATGACAGTAGTTACAAATCTAATACCTATGCCCTAGATTACAGGGGCTATAGAGTAAAACGTTACAATTTTAGCTAAAGAATCAAAGAGTGCAGAAAACATTAGTTGAAGTCTTGTTTGGCAGACTACATTTTTCTTGAACCAATCCGACTGTGAATTGTTCTTACCAGATGAAGACAGTCCAGAGAGATATACTCTCTCAACAACGCCAAGCGACATTATCTTCCTAGTCTAGGATGATGAAAAAGAGAAATACGTTATCTCTCTTGAAACAGCAACTCTTACTCTCTTTTTTTTCCCCCCCTTCTCCTCTATTTAAGAATATTCTTCCCCTCTCTTCATTCTTAACAAGTGCCAACCTCACCTATAGGGTTGAAGCCATAGACATTTCCAACTTGAATTCGAGATCTCACTTTTGCTCCACTTTCCTTCTTGTTCATGATGAGATATAAAAACATAATTAACAACAAAGAAGGAAAATTGGAAGACGAAACACGAATTCGCCATGCCAAAACCATTTAGGCTATCATCTCTAAGCCTGATCCTCCCACTGTAAAAACTTCAAAATGATTCCATCCAGCTACATCCAGGTATCTTGGCGAGTCCCTTTTCCTCCACAACACCTCTCAATCGCCCGGCATCATCCCACCTCTCAACAGAAGCATAGATGTTGGCAAGGAGAGAGCTATAACCGGTCTTTTCAGGCTGCAACTCAAAGCAATTCCTTGCAGCAATCTCTCCGAGTTCGACGTGGTTATGAATCCTACAGGCAAGAAGCAAAGCGCCCCAAACACCAGCGTGAGGCTTCACTGGCATGCTCTTTATCAACTCATACGCTTCTTCCAATCTTCCCCGCCCTACCTAAAAGATCAACCATGATTCCATAATGATCTGCTAAAGGCAGTAGCCCTTGGTCCTTCATGTCGTTAAAACACTTGTACCCTTCTTCAACCAAACCAACATGGTTATAGGCAGTTAGTAGACCCTTGTAGGTCACTAAATTTGGGCAAATACCGGCATTCAACATCTCTTCAAACAATCTGATTGCATCAACTGCCTTACCGTTTATGCCACATCCAGAGATCATTGCAGAATAAGAAACTACATCCTTCTTTCTCAAGCCGCAAAATAGCTCGTGTGCCTTGTCAATATTTCCTGACTTTGCGTACATGTCAATGAAAGCATTTGCCAAATGATCGTCCATTTGAATTCCATGCTTCTTCATGTATAACTCAATCCAAATCCCGAAATCCATATACCCAAGTTGAGAACATGCAGATATAACACTAGTTAAAGTCATCTCATCTGGCTGAATGTTAACACCTGGTTTAAGCATTTCATTGAACAGCTCAATAGCCTCTTTTGGCTGGTTATTTTGTTCATAGCAAGCTATCATTGCGTTGTACGCAAACTTTTCTTTATCATTCATCTGATCAAAGAGAAAACGAGCAGAGAAAACATCTCCACATTGCGAATACCCAGAAAGCATTGTAATCCAAGAGACATTATTTCTTGTAGGCATTGCATCAAAAATTCTTCTGGCTGATTCCACGTTCCCACAACCCATATATCCACTTATCACTGCATTCCAAGAGGCCAAATTTCTTTGAGGCATAAGTTCAAACAAAAGAATCGCCTCATTCATGTTTCCCATTTTTGTGTGCCCCGTTATCATAGAATTCCATGAAACAACATCCTTCCGTGGAATCTCATCAAACACCCTCTTAGCCGCTTCCAAATCCCCAGAACTCAAATATCCAGATAACATAGAGTTCCATGAAACCACATTCCTCTCAGGCATTTCATCAAACAGCTTCTGTGCAGTCTTCACTTCACCCAGTTTTGAATAGAAATCTAAAAGCGCCGTCTGTACATAAACAGAGCCACAAAACCCATGTTTATATACCTGGGCATGAACCGAAATACCACCCAACTTATGCCCAATCTTCGCACAAGCCTTCAGAGCAGAGGAAAAGGCAAAAGAGCTTGGACAGAGTCCTAGTCTCTGCATGTGAACGTAAAGAGAGAACGCAGTTTTGAACTGCCCGTTCATGGAGAAAAACCGAACGGCGAAAACCCATGACGAGGCATCTGGGATTCGCATGTGGGCAAGGATTCGTTGGATGTATCGGCCAATGATCCCGGAATACCCACTAGTTGAGAGGAGAATTTGGCGTACGAAAAGAGTCTCATATTGGAAATAACCATTTGTAATGATGAGGGAGTGAACTTGTTTTAGCTGGTCAAGATTGAGAGAATTGTTCTTAAGTAAGGATTTGATTTTCTGGACCAGCATTTTGGTTGAGAAACTAAGCTATTGAGAAAGGTCAAGGGCTCATGGACAAGAAGCAGTTGTTTTGGAAAGAGAACACCATGGCTCTCTTCCTCCAATTCTGGGTAAAGAGAAGATTTGGCTGTAATCTGTATGGAAGAACAGAAACTAAAACTAATCTACAACACCGTTGACAAGTTGTGGACAAAAAAAGAACCCACCTTGTTATGCAAAATTCTAACTTGATTTGACCCTTCTCTGATCACTCAGAAAATCATTAAAACACAGAAGACACATTTTGAAACAGAAGACAAAGACGAAAAAACCCAGAGTAAAAAAAAAAAAACTCAGTCCCGTCAAATCGTTAAAAGAATTTTTTTTAAAAATTAAATAAATAACGACAAGTGTTAAAATTGAGGAAGAAAATTGAAAGATAATATGTCATCTGGTAGAGTGAATAATAGGTGATCAAGATCAAAGTGTTGAAAAAGTTGAGGAGCGGATGAAGCGAAAGAGAAAGAGCATACCTGGCGCAAAAATTGGGAAAGAGACTGGAAATCCAATTGCCTTCCCTCTGTTTCCTCTACTTAAACCGCTTCAGCCACCCCTTAATTGGTATTTCTTTTTTCTATTCCTATTTTCGTTAGGGAAAATTAGGTTACCTAGCCTATAATAATCACTTAATCTAACAAATAATCTAACTTTTTTTTATTTAATTAAATGGTCTAATCAAATTTTTTCAACTTTCCCGACTCTAATAAAATTTTATCAACTTCCCAAAGCCCCCTCCCCGCCTTTCTCTCTCTCTCCTCCATCTACCCGCTTCTCTCTTCTCTCATTTCAACCATCAACGTCACCGACCACAGCCTTAGACAGAGATTGACAACGTCGAAATCATGACACCAGAGTGAAATCGTCGTGCCGCTCGCGATGGAGAGAGAGAGAGTAGATTGTGGAGAGGTAGCCACTCTTGTCACCGGAGAAAAAAGTGATTAACTACAAAAATTTGTGATATTGTTTTTTGTCAATCAGTGATTAACTACAAAAATGAAAATTTATGATATTATTTATGGTCAATTAATGATTGACTACAAAAATGAAAATATGGGATATAGTTTATGAATGATCAATTAATTATTGACTATAAAAATTTGTGAGTTATATTATAATCAATCAGTGATTGACCGATGGTTAATTAGTGATTAACTGTTTAATATGATCAATACCATTTACAAAAGTGATTGACCATACTAAGAAAAAAATGTATTTTAACTAATTTTTAAAAACTTAGACTTTTTAACTAATTTTTAAAATTTTGGATCATTTATTAAAAAACTTATATATATATATATATATATTTATATAAAAGGGTCATTTAGCTATAAATCCCTTTTCATTGTATTTCATATTCCTCTCTTAAAAAGGCGATTTCATCATTATTTTCTTTTCAAAAAATTAATTCCTATAATAAAATAGAAAGTTGTGATGAGAATGAAAGCCATATGACACCATTCATCCTCTCTATCGGGAAGTAGGGAATCCCTTGCATATCCCGTTTGGAGATAGGGGGAGAAAGGTAAGGGGAAAAGCGTTACTGGAAAGATAAAGCAAGACACTCGCTTCCACAACGAAAACTGACTTGGAACCATGATCCCTGCACCGATTTATATAATTTGCCAAAACCGTAACCTGACAGGTTTTTCAAAAGTTATTTGGCATTTTATATGATATCCGCGATTTCTCTCGATTCGGCCTGACCCGTTTACAATCCTAATTTTTCCTTTTCTACTAAGCATAACTTTCTTTATGTAGCATTCTCTGTTTTGCTTTTTGTAAGCATCAATCAGAACCCTATAAACTCAGAACATAACAAAGTCAAACAAAAATTTACAATTTAAAAAAAAAGTTACAGTATGATAATAACAGATTCTGCTTACGACTCATGTTAGTAATAAAAAGCCTAAGATTTTAGCAATGGGGGAAAAAAAATAATAATAACTGTTTAAAAGACAAAAAATTGATCAAAGTTGCAGAGCATCATATAGAAATATATTATATCAGTACAAAAAAAAGGTGGTCTTGAAGGCTAGGATTCGAAACAGAGATGGATTTCCTCCCAAAAAATAAATAAATAAATAAATAGAGACGGATCCACTATATATCAATCATCAGTATAAATGAAAAGAACAATTGAACTTAGAAAAGTAACAACAAGAAAAATAAAAATAAAAATAATATCCAAAATCAATTTGAGTATTAACAATTTAAATTTATTATAGAATTTAAGATTGTTTACTTTTTTTTTCTGTAACATCCCTTATGTTTATTATTAAACAATCTTGAAATAAGTTTACTATTAACTTTGTCAGTACAATATTGCGCAGGTGAAAAATTGTCAAATTCTTTCCAACTGTGTGTGTGACTTGCCTGTGAACTAAGCTAGCTGCAAGTTTTAAGTTGAGTCCTTGAGACCATTAAACTTAATGCCTCTTAATCACACTGTGATCATTGGTAGCCCCATAAATAGTTGTTTTAAACTTAGCTTACGTTTGATTTGCCGGTTGGAGATAAAATTTTTAAGTTGGAGTTGATTGGCTTTTCAAAAACTAATTATAATTTTTGTTGACTTTTTAAAAATAAAAAAATAAAAACTGAGATGAAAAAATACAGTTTATCATGCTATGTGGATAAATTTCCTATTTTAAAATTTTAAATTAATGTTTCCAGAGGGAGATTAGTTTCATATTTCATAAAAACCAAGACCATTCAATAAAAACAATGAAACAAACAAACAAAACTGAAGAACAGATAAAAACAAACACATACAAAAGTGAACAACACAAGCCATAAACATCCTAAACCAACGAAACTAATTAACAAACAAGATATTTAGCATGCGTGCTAAGGTTTGAATTGTAGAATTTAAGTTTGAATTGATTGAGCGTTTATCGAGACACTTCTTTTGTTAGAGTTAAAAAGCGTAAAAATTTGAAATGTGTTTGGAAAAAAAAAATCAATATGTAGCTTATTTCGTTAGTCTCGAATTTTTATGCAATTTAAAAAAATATATTTCATTTGGACTTGTTTATGCAAAGTTATGAACTTTTAAAGTTTAAGTTACAAAATTATATAAATAGTAAAACTGAGGAAAAAAGATAAAAATTAGATTATAATTCTAAGGTTTGGATTGTGCGACTAAACCCTACTTCTACAATCCGATATTATCAAAAGGCTCCTAAGTTACCTCAGCCATAGAAAAACCCAGCCACTGAATTAGCACCTCTGGTCCTACAGTTTTCATGAACTCCTAGACGAATTCCCAATACCGCCATAGGTTCCACCATCAAAACCATTTCATCGGAAAGTTGTGGCGGAAATTTATGAGCAACCTCAGTAGCTCCTAAAGCTTTATGCAGCTGAGATACATGAAAACAGGGTGAACCGCAGTTGAATTCGGAAGGCGAAGACGATGATAAGCAACCGATCCGACCCGAGCCAACACTTCGAAAGGACCATAAAATCTGGGAGACAGCTTCTCATTGCGAGAACGAGCCAAAGATTTATGTCGATAAGGATGTAATTTTAGGTAAGCCAAGTCCCCAACTTGAAACTCCACATCTCTTCACTTGGCATCCGCGGTAGCTTTCATCTTTTGCTGAGCCCGATTCAAATGAAACTTGAGCTCTTCCAAGGCTGCATCACGCTCTTCCAAAGGCCGTACCACGGGTGCAACGGTAGCCAAACCCTGACCATAACGAATCAAAGGGGGCGGATCACGGCTGTAAAGGATCTGGAAATGAGTAGTACGCGTGGACGAATGGAAGGTAGTGTTGTACCAATATTCCGACCAAGCTAACCATTTTGCCCACTGCCCTTGTTTATTCGAAGCAAAACAACGAAGATCAGTCTCGATACAGCGATTAACCACTTCCGTTTGTCCGTCAGTTTGAGGGTCATACGCTGTACTCCGCTTGAGAGTCGTACCCTGTAATTTAAAAAGTTCAGTCCAAAAGAGGCTAAGGAAAATTTTGTCACGATCCGAAACAATAGACCTTGGAATCCCATGAAGTTGATTAGTGTTCATTTTTTAAAATGAATGTTTAAATTTAACTATTAGATTATTTACATAGATGTCCAAATTAGAGGTGTTGATTTGAAAAAATGTCCATTTTTTCTTTTAATTATGTAAATGTCTAAAATAGTAATTATAAAGACAATACTATACTTCATAAAAAATGGAGAATAACAAATAAAGAAATTACAAAAAAATAAAAATAAAAGAATCTAAGATGTTTACTTATTTATTGTGAAGAATGTGTAAATCTTCATAATGAACCAAAAAATAATTGTTTTCTCAAAATCAATTTTCACATTAATGAGAATGAGTTAAATATATATATATATATATATATATATATATAAAAGGAACATCTCAAAAAAAATCTTTCATATAATGAATCAATCTTAATAATTAAGATATGTTCGATTTCATCTTTATTAATTTATATAAATAATAGGGGTATTTTTGTAAAGAATTCGATACTATTTACTGTGTTATTCTTCAATTTGTTTGGTTGGCGCATAAATGACAATCATATAATTTGTAGTGGATTACATAAATAAATGGGTTTTTTTCATAAAGCATTAATTGGGTTTTTATATGAAAAGTGTGAATATTTTAATTTCCTTAATCTTTATTGTTTACTTTGTAGTGTATTATTTGGTATTAACCATCTTTATAGCAAATTTTTCATATTTATTATAATTATTTTGAAGTCTATATCTAATTTGGGTTTATTAAAAGGTGATTTACATTTATCAATAAAAATATTTATTATTAAAGTCAAAAAACAAAAAAGGAAAATAAAGAATCTGTATAAAAATAAAATGATGTCAATTATAATAAAAGGGTAAAATAGATACTATACATATTTATTTCTTAAAATATAGACATATACATAATATTGTTAAAAAATTGACATAGTTTAAAGTAGGACTCTAAAAATGGAATGTTTTGTGTGTAATTATTTCTTAACTATTTTGTGTAAATACTTAAAAAAAATAATTAAAAAAAGGCCCAAAACCGGTTGCTGCATCCAAGCAGCCCAAACCCTTGAATAACCAAACCAAAACAAATAAATAAATAATTTCACAAGTTATTGAATGTCTAGAGAAATTTCTGATATAACACAAATGAATAATTAAAATTCGTTTTCCTATGTTAATGAGGGCTTTGAATAGAATATTATAAGTTCGATTTCACATTATTATAAGTTTGTTTCTTAGTTGCAAATTTATAAAAATTACATATGTTATGGCTCATCCTTATCTATGAAAAAAAAAAAACTTGGGGTGCTTCGAGGGACAAAAAAAAGAAAAATTTCAAAGGTTTACCGTAAAATTTCTAAAACGTATCCTCAATCTTTTGAGGTAGTCCTTTGAGGTAGAGTACTTAATTTACTGCTCAATTGGTTTTGCCTATTTGAAACTGGTTTGTAGTAAATTTTTAAGATAAAAACTAGAAGTCTCAGTAACATTAACTAATATAATATTGAGAAAATAAGATAAATGAAATAAAAACTTTTAATTAAAAAAAAAAAAAAAAACTCTTCCCTTTTACTTGAACAATATAAACATGTTTATCCAAGCAAAAGAAAAAAAAATTACAAACATGTTTATTCTATAAATTAACTACAACAAAATAATCTAACAACATTGTCATCATGGAGCTTGCCAAAGCTAAGGAAACACACAATCCAGATTCCAGAAGCTCCCTCGCACCTGCAGCTACAACAAAAACAGTAGCAAAATGCCACAAATTTCACACCTTGGCCAATGGAATTACAATCTCACAAACTGACATCAAATTACGGAGGAACATTTGATGAAAAAGGGTAGGCAATTTATAACTAGCTACCCTTTGCAGCACCGGGCAAATAATTTACGCCATTGAACCCATTATCACGGTTAATCATGATCTTCGAGTGCCGTTAGGATCATCCTGCCATTAATCATGAAAGAAGAAATAAGTTTATGTCACGTAAGTCCTTGTTAAAAACACGGTTTTTACGAAATAAATAGGAAGGATGGAAAGGTATATAAATCCTTCCAAGTTCCAAACTATGAAGGATCAAATTAGAGTCCTGTGGAGGGTTTTAAATCCCTCCCCAATACATTCTAACAATGCACCCTCTAATTCTTCGACCACTATTGCTCCTTTCAGTTTTCCTTCCTACGAAACAAGTCCTTAGTCTAGGTGACATACCAAAATATGCAAAGAAACAGGAGGAAGACGAGATATAAGAGTTTGAATAATCGTTGCTTCTTCTCTTTATGAAGCATGTTGAATATCTCTGTCACATCTACAAGATGCTGCTTCCGCATGTAACTAACCAGAACAACAAAAAAGGAGACACTTTTAGCAAAACAAAAAGACTTGGCAGTTAGCTTCCAGAACATCGAGACACGACATGGCCATAACAGCATAGGATTAAAGGAAACTTACAGGTTCACATTGTAGTAGAGGTATGGAATGCACAAAAACGACATAAACCAATGCCCAGTTAGAAGGAAGAAGACGCACAGGACTCCTTGTGTAATGTACTCTGGCAAAATTACACTATTTATCCGGACTGCAGAGTCGTAAGGGTTGATATAGTCAAATTCCAAATCAGCCAGGCACATGAGCTGCAAAAAAAAAGTTTTTCTAGTGTTACATTCCCTTTCCCATATTCCTTAAATAGTAGGAAAGAAACAGTAATACTACATCAAACCCAAGTCCCTGAGAAAGATCGATGCGAGCTTATTTAACACCTTCACAGCCGCTGGTTCACATAACAATAACCAGTTTGCAACGCAAAGATTAAATCTTTTGAGGCTACGAGCTTTGGAATGAGAGTTAATTTGGAACTTGCAAGTTACAACTTACATCACTACATTATTAGCGCAGTCCAACCAAAACAATGGAACAATGCTAAACGACATTAGTGAGGTTCACCACCACACATTAGTAAAGAGTAGATCCCACAATATGGGGACCATAGTGAAACCTACTCTCTATTAGTTATAGTGATTAACACCACTAATGCCCAAAGCATTTTTCAAAACAATCCTGCTCATGCCTACCAAACTCGGGTAATTTAAAGGACGGACCAGAGATCTGCTTACCAAACATCCTGATTAACTTAAGAACAAGATATTTAAAATGAAATTGATAATACTTGTATCAAGTATACAGATTCTAGATGTGGTTCTCTTTTTTTCTTTCTTTCTTTCTTCCTTTCTTTCTTCCTTTTTTTTTTTTTTTTTTTTGGCTTGTTAGATTCTAGACGTAGTTGGCCAAGCAATTTAAGTTGTATAAACGCACAAATGAAAACTGACAATGTAAGCAAAAAATAAATAATCTTTACATGAAAAAAGAAATCAGTAACATAATTTGAACTAAATTAAACCAAGACGAAATAAACAAAACCTGTTCAGGTTTAAAATCACAAAGGTGAGAAAACAAAACAACCATAACTTTGAGAATTTCAAGTTCAGAAAGTTGATGGTAAGAGTTCATAGACTTTATAAAAAAAAACAAAAATAAACTCTATTTTTTTTTTTTTCAAAAATTACACACCTGGGCAGATTATATCCTTTATTAAGACGAGAACTTTCCCAACTCTCTTTCAAAAATCGAGAAATTAAAGCCCACAAATGCAAATTTTAGAGTATACCCAAATCAAGAAATCGTAAAATTAAAAAATAAAAAAAAAAGTTAGGGATTTACCTGGTAGACGATGAGGACGAGTAAGGCAATGAGGAAGAAGAAGGAGATGAGCCACGCATACAGATTCCCCATGGCCCTTCCTTCCTTCCCTTCCCTTTTCACTTTCGAGAGAGCTTCTAGAGCTCCTCCAATGGCGCTGTGTGTCTGGCGCAAGATAGCAGAACAGCCCCGCTATCTCAGTAGACGCGCACGGTGCGTAATGCGCCGAAACTGAGATCAGTAGGATCCAACAGCGAAGATGAGGATCGTGTTAAGTGGGATGAACTCGATGCACCGAGATGTCGTCATCTACCGGTGCTTGTGATGACTCCAATGATTTATTTGTTAAAAAAAGGTAAAATTAGCTTCTTCTTTTTTTCTTTTAATAGAATAAAGTAAAATTAACTTTAATTCAGCATAAAAGATTAAGGGCAGGTTTATTAAATGGTAAAGATGAATATAGTTTCTGTTTTAGTGTTTACTTATGTAATCATGTAAGGAGGAATAATCACGTTATAATTATATTACTTTATACATTAAAAAATTAATACATAAAAATTTATTTGAAATATATAAGTAAATTTCATATTTATTTTCTTTAATAAAAAATAATACCAAAAGATTTAAACATACATTTTTCTTTTTCATTCTCTTATATAGTTATATTATATGGGGCCCCTAATTTTTCGTTTTCAATTTTATAAGTAATAAAAAATGATTACCTACTTTCCTTTCTTTTTAATGCAAGGCAGTAGGTAAACATGTCAAATAAAAACTAAGCCTATGTCTGACATTCAGGTTTAAGTCCAACTAAACTGTATTTTTTCATTTTAATTTTAATTTTTTTTCTAAAATGTCAACAAAATTTATAATTAATTTTTAAAAAATCATCCAACTCAAACTTAAAAATTTCATCTCATCTCATCTCAAACTCAACCCAAACACCAAACGAATCTTAATTTTTTTTCTCTTCAAACGAAAAAAATAATTAAACACACAACTGTATGAAAATCGACAATTTGATGTACCATAAGGATAAAAGTAAAAACTTCATAAAAGGCGAAAATTTTTAATACGACAATATACGCAACAAACACTAAAGTATTCACACCGACGACAATGACCGGCGTCACCATGCAAACCTTCTCCAAATTACGGTTTGGGAAGAGGGGGGGGGGTGGTTTGGGGGAGATTTATACATGAAATACTCCACAACACAACACAAGGACATCAAACTACCTCAAACGACAATCAATGCATCAAACACCAACAACTCTAACGAACGACAAGACTTTGAAACGACGTCAACATATGAAAACGGCAAATTTCCTGTTACACCAAAAAATACTACAAACGACAACTATTATGAAAACGCCAATATATAAATACTTCAATAAACGACGGTATATTTTAATATCATAAACGAAAAAGAAGGAAAAAAAAAAAAAAAAAAACCAACCACTATGACGGGGTCACGGAAGACAATGAGTCCAAATCGACGCCAACCTCTTAATTACAAATTTTCCATAAACGACAAAGCGTAATAGAAACGACAACTATTACTAATAATGACGAATATTACGTGCATATATAAAAAACAGTACATCAAATTAAAATGGCTCCATCATTTTTCTTTTAATATTAATACAACTACACCGGCCACAAAATGCTTCCATTTGATGTTCATTTCTATTAGGAAGGATTGGAAGAATGATAACCAACCATGGCTAGCTAAGATCCTTTAAACTAGGATATCAAGAATCCTAATAATTAAAAATGAACACTACCAATACAAAATATCACTAGTAATAAAATATAGGTCCAACTTAACACCGCCGATACTAAATATCATGATTAATAAAAGGTGGATCGCGCTTAACGCCACGGGTTAAAATGAGAGCTAGGCGCCCTACAAGAGGAAATCCATCAAGTTCGTCCATGGAAATGAGAAGTTTGTTGCTTCCTCCGAGCATGAACATTTGACAGAGGACGTGGCACTGGTACTAACAGGCTTCAAGCACATGAAGAAGTCTCTTGTCTCCAAGTTTATCAGCTTCTCCTCTGGCTTCAAACCTGCACAGAACAATCATCAAATATATATATATATATATATATATATATTGGTGAAGTAAATAGTAATTAATTAATGTTAATTATTAACGTGGACGAAGTGGAAAGTAGAAGGACAACTACTCACTCTCGAAGCTGAAGCGCGAGTAGTGAAGCTCGAAACGGTGCGGATCAGTCTTCGGCAGCAACGGCCGCCGCTTCTCCGCCACGTAAATCTGCAGCACCGCCCTCACCAAGTCCGCCACCGTCTCTTCCGACGACATCACCACTGGCACCGCCCCCAAGCTCCTCTCCACCGTCACCTTCACCAGCATTCTCGTCAGCCTCCGCTTGCCAGCTCCTACTCCGCCATGGACGCGGCCGCCCTCGCTCTCCTTCTCCACCGCCGCCGATGGAACCAGCCCTCCGCGCCGGTGGCTCTGCCTCTCAGATCCGCCGGAGATCTGCCGCCGGTAAAGCGACGCCGTGCGAGGAGTCATGGTGAGAACTATGTACGTCGTTTTCGTGAATTGGCTTTCGATATACTTAGGAGAACAATTAATGCGACAAATAAAATATATATAAATACGTGAAATAAATTGAGAAGAAAATTTCAGAGGAATTTGTCGAAAGGCATCGCGCGGGCAAATATTAACGGAACTTGCCAAAAAAAAATAAAAAGGCGGAGGGCGGGCGAAGCTTCGAAGAAACTTACGGGTTCGAAAATGCCCTCGGGAGTACAAGGTATTTATGAAGACAGGCTGTTAATGCCACTGTATAATTTTTATTTTTATTTTTATTTATTTATTTTTTAATGAAAGCATATATAGTCAATGACGGAATACTAATTTTAATGAAAGTCGGAAATAAACATTATAACGAAAGTTTGATTAGAATTTAACGGCAGATCATATAGAAGAAAATTTTTAGTAATAATTGTACTGTTGTCGTGATTGCAAGCATTTCCATTAAATAATTTCATTGTAAGATGGTGAGTTAATTTCTCTAACTTGAATCGGATGTTATATGACTAAAATAAAACGGATCTTATTTTATAAACACTCTTATTCAAATTCAAAAATAATTGTACTGTTATCCTACAAGTAAATAATGTTGCTTTAATTCAACCAAAAAAAATGTTGCTTCAAGAGTTTGGATTAACTTTTTAAGAAAACATAATTGAAATGAAGAGACATTATCTTTGTAATTAACGCAAAATTGAGATATTTACATAAATATACTTTCTATTTTGGATTTATTCAAAAATTATACAATCCACTTTAAACCTATTTAAATATATACCGCAAATTTTTTAGTGCAAGAAATTTGTACAACGGAATGAGCATCATTCATTTTAACTATAAAACGATACAAATACCCTCAAAGAGAAAGAAAAAAAAGATATAAAAAATCCAAAACTTTGAAATATGCAAAAGGAAAGAAAAATGTCTTTTTACAAAAAGGGAAACAATTTTTCTTTGTTTAGTTTTTCTCCATTTTGAAATATGCACACTAGTACAGAATGTGGATACCACGACGGTTAAAAACCGTCGTGGTAATATTTCCATGACGATTTTCTAACCGTCGTGGAATCCAAGATTGTGGAATCTTTTCAGATTCCACGACGGTTTTTTATCCGTCATGGAATAGGTAAAAAATATGGTCTAAATGTGGACATTTAAGAACATACCACGACGATTTTTCAAGAAAACCTTGAAAAACCGTCGTGGTAGGGTCCGCCGAAAAAAAAATTCGAATTGATTTCGTTTCCCACGGGTGGCAAATCCGGAAAATTTAACTCACAAAATCAATATTTTTTTTTCTGGAAAATTCCCAAATTCGTGTCTTACCCAATCAATTTTAAAGCAATCTAAATCACAACGATAATCAACAATCACCGAAAGGACGGATTTTGGACAATTTTCTACAGAAAATTCCCAAATCAACATTTTGGAAGGAACATTGTGGATTTTTGACATTTTGGACGGAAATTTCACAATCAACAACCACAATCAACAAAATCAACATTTTGGACAAAAAGTTCCCAAATCTGTGCCTTACCCAAGCAAGATACATTTTAACTTACCGGATTGTCGAGCGTGGGTACGGGCGGAGTGGTAAAGAATGTAGGGGATGGAGGAATGGCGACAAGAGGGAGAGGGAGAGGGAAAAAGGCTCGGAGTTAGAGAGAGGGAGGAATGGCGGCGAGAATGTAGAAAGGGAGCGGAGAGCGATAAATGGAGGGAGGATATGGGCGGCTTTGGGTTTGGAGTTAGAGTTTGTATTAGAGAGTGAAAAAGGCTCGGAGTGTAATGGGGTGGGAAAGAGGGTATTTTTTTGGGTTTTAATATACGCTCCAAAAAATTGAACAACTTCAAAAATTTTCAAAATTCCCGCATTCATACCTATCACGACGGTTTTTTCCAAAAACCGTCGTGGTAGGTTAAAAATTTCAAAAAAAAAAAATTAGACCTACCATGACAGTTTTTTGAAAAAACCGTCGTGGTAAGTAAAATTTTTTTTTTGACCTACCACGACGGTTTTTTGGAAAAACCGTCGTGATAGATCTACCATTACGGTTTTTTCAAAAAACCGTTGTGGTAGATTAAAAAAAATTTTGAAATTTTTTTTTTTAAGAAACCGTCGTGGAAGCAACCTATTTCCACGACGGTTTTGAATAACCGTCGTGGAAGCACCCACTTCCACGACGGTTATTCAAAACCGTCGTGGAAGTAAGGTGATTCCACGACGGTTATTAAAAACCATCGTGGAAGCTACGGCTTCCACGACGGTTTTCGAAAACTCAAAGCCGTTCCGTGTTTTTATGCATTTTTCACGACGGTTTTTTTAAAAACGGTCGTGGAAGTGCCATCGTGGAATCCACTTTTTGTAGTAGTGGCAAAAGCGAAATATTTTCACCAAAAGGAAAATTTTCTTTGTTTAGTTCTTCTCCTTTCTAATTTTTTTTTCTTTCTTTGAAGGTATTTTCGACATTAAATTAGTAAAAATTGAGAATGACCTCTCTTTATATATGAGTCTCATACACATTTAAAATATCACCACATATATTTGACGAGATTTTTTTAAATAATTGTCACTGTATATATATTTGATGGGATTTAAAAATGAATGATACACTTTGAATAGGATTATATGCACGAATCTAATTAATTGGCGACAAGAAAAAGTGCCTAAAAGTTTGGAAGTTACGTTTAGAGAGTTTAGTCTTGCTTAGCCGGCTCTTCTTCTTCTTCATTCAATTCAATATATATATATATATATATATATATATATATATTTTGGTTTTGGTTTTGGTTTTGGTCTTGGTCTGGTGTTGCTTTAAGATTTTTGGTTTACTTTTTGCAATGAAACTATCATTTGTGTTGGGTACGTGAAATGAGATATAACGGTAACAGAATCCTAAGAGACGCAGCTAATATAAGCTAACGTAAGGTGTAGAACTATCCAACACATAAAAGTACAAGACAAGGCATCAAACTCAATGCCCAAAACAGAATTAGAGATTTTGGACACTTTAACCTCAGTTTTATCGGTGGACCAAAACAGACTCTAGAATCTACAGTTCATTGCTTTGGGGGGTTGTCTTGTCGCCAAGCTTCACGCCATCACACAACACATAGACTAGAAAAGTCGTCAACCTATAATTATCGGGCCTTTAAATTAAGGGCCTGACCGGCCTAACCAATGTGAGGTCCAAAATAACGTGGCCGAGGCATTGTAACGGAAAGAAAGATAGAGAAAATTAGATAGATAGTCATGTTTTTTAATATTTTTTTTAATATTTTTTTTATTTTAATTTTAGTGTGATAAAATGATAAAATTATCAATTTTAATATTACAGTAGATATATGTATTAAATTTATGACATTCTTGTATATAACCCAAGAAAGATTTAAAAAATATTTTGAGTAAAATAATAATAAATAATGCATTTATTATTGTTATGTACTTTGATATTTTAAAAGATTATTATTTACTTATCTTAGTTTTGTGAAAATGAAATTTACTATAATTTTTTGGGCATGTTTCAATGCCGTTAAAAAAAAAGGAGAAAAATAATACACTAAGGCTATAAAAACAAGGATGAAAATTTAAGTATATGCATATTATAGTGATAATTTTACATTTGATTTATTATAGAATTTAAAGTTTCAATCTTCATATCTTAAAAAAAAAAATCGATGAAATAAAGATATTGCTTTAAGTTACTTATTACAGAAAATATCTTATATTTTAAAATAAGCATTCATAGTTTTTCCTTTTTATTTTTTAAGTATTTTTTTAATACTTTTTTTTTTGTGAATTAAATTTTTTTTTTTTTTTACTTGTACTTATACCGGTATTGCTACTTTTACTATTTGTCTTTAAAATTTCCTTGAATCTTTATACTTCTACAGATACTAGTATTTTCGTCGTTAATAAAATAAAAAGAGAGATATATATATTTTTGTTTATAAATACATGAGACACGAGTTAGTGGCACTTTCCTTTCATTTGTGTGGGTGCGCGTGTTTTTTTTTTTTTCCGCAGATAGTGGACCCTTTTCATTTGCCGACCATGAAAAAAAAAAAAAAAAAAAAAACTCCCCAATCAGAAAGAATTATTTTTTTGAACACTTGTTATATTCTAGAATCTATCTACAGACTACAATCCTGGCCCAGCTGGCCCCAAATTTTCGTCCCAAACAAAAAAAAAAAGTTTCACAAACCAGTCGGCATTTTTTTGGGAGAAACTTCATAAGAATGTCGACAGTACATCCTCCGTTCAAGATTTTATTGCTGAAATTTTTTATATACACTGCAGATGGGATCCTGAGAATATTGGGGGGGGGGGGGGGGGGGGGGGACATTAACATCTATGCAGTAGTTTGGCTTATTACTCTTATTATTATTATCATTATTATTTCGAAAATTGGCTTATTTACACGACAATAAGCAATCAATAATTTTTTTCCCATCCCAGCAAAAATAAACAAATAAAATTTTTTCCTTCAACAAAATATATTTTATGAATTGGAGAAACGGTAACACGAGCTCTACTGGGGAGTCATACACTTGTGAGATCACCAAACCTTAGGTTGGTTGCTATTATGGATTAATTGCTTTCATCCCCCACTCTCTGCCTCTTTTGGTCCCTAGTGAGAAACGGACGTCTCGCATTTCAGCACTGAAAATTTTCTTTCCCTTTCTTTTCAAGAGTTTTAAAGCACTTTATTTACTTTTAGCGTGTCACATTGCAGTCTTATTCAGTGTTAGTGGTGCCCCAACACCATTACTTATCGCAAATAAGTCGCACACATGTGAGACTCGTGTGAATAGTAGTGCCAGTACCACTAATGTCCTCCTTTTCTGCTCTCGTCACGCCAATAATTGTGTAGCAAATGCACGAAAAGCTTTGGATTTAAAATTCCAACCTTTTGTTTTCAACAACAATAAAGTAAAAAGAAATTATACAGGTTTACAATTTGAAGGAAACCAACATGAAAAAATTGAATTTCCTTTTGTGCTTGAGCAAAATACAAAGCAAATGATCAATATCTCCGGAGACAATCAACATGTACAACATTGCTTCACCAAATGAAAGTTTGTGTAAAATGAGAAATATGATTTAGATTAATCAAACAATACCTGCCTAAATATGGCGTGAGATTTCAGAGCAACACTAATTAATATCCTGTGTTGCTCTAATAAATTGCGCTCGCAGCGGGTTCGTTACATCCTCATTGCGAGCAAACCAAGATCTTCCAAAGCGTTCGTGTTCTTCTTACAATCTTTTGTATCGGAAGGGCGAAAAACGATGGGAGTTGGAACACAGGAGGTGGAGGAGAGGCTGCTCTTTCGGGAGCAATTTCGGAGGTAAACGAAGTAGACGCTCCGTTGTTGCTGCTGTTGCGGCTGCTGCTCTTTCGAAGATAAAAACTTCTACTACCTACATCCCCTATCATCTCTGCCTTGTCCAAGCCTGTCCAATTCAAAGATCGTTTTATTTGCTATATTAAACAATGAACAACCATTGCCTAGACAAAAGGGCAATAAGCAATTGAGAATTCATCTTTTTGTAGACATGTTTATTGATGCTTAAACCTTATTCTTGCCAAAAATAGTGTTATTATATCCTAATACAAGAAGAAAACTTCTTGAGGTAGGCCAAAATTCTTATATATATATTTATATACATATAATTTTTCCTCTTGTAGAATTAAGACAAGATCCTACGTTTGGAGGACAACTGACAACTAACAAGTCTAAAAATGTGGCAGAAGATAATAGTAAAAAAAAAAAAAAAGTAACCAAAAAAACCAATCAACATTAGTGACTTTAGGTAAAGGGGACCATATTTTTACATTAAATAGCTCCAATTGGTCCAAATTTGGCATCGTTTTTCACTTGGTAGGACTTAATTAAATAGGAACTTCAGTCCCTAACCAAACTGTAGAACCAAATTGAACATACAAGCATTACAAGAAAAATACACACATTTATATGGTAATATATATTAACCTTGGTCATATATTTTAACCAAAAAAAAAAAAAAAATTGGAATGTTGGCTTACTTTGAAGGCTGAAATAGGAATGGTGCAATTCAAGAGAAGAGGCTGCATCCTTATCAAGCTTAGGAGTTCTGCCTTCTTCAGTGTATTTGTCAACAACAAGATTAATAGTCTCTTCCACACTCGATCCTAATTTAACCATGGTCCTTAATGGTCCTGGACTTCTCTCAACTGTCACGTTAACCACCACCTTTGCATCTCTCTTGTATCCCAAACTCTGCATTTTTGCAATATCTCATCCAAATTTAGCTCCTTCAGCTATATATTACACAAACTCAACATTATGCCTAAATCTTATGAAACTGACCACATAAACTCCTCATGAATCCAGATCTATTGTTCCTATTTTTCTGTCCCCGTGACTCTCCCTCCACTTCTTATTTGACATGTCATATAAATTTAACAACTCGATCACATTAGGAATTAAAAAATAAAAACTTTAACTAGAGGGACAGTTAACGGGACAGAAAAAAGATGCAACGTATCTAAACTCACTCCTAATAATGGGTCTAACCCAAAAATTGACAGTAGTTAACACCAGCATTTTATCCAATTAATAACTCATGGTATATATATGTATATCCATATCTTCATTTTATATACATACATATTCAATTATTAAGGATATGACAAGCTTCGATGACTGTGAATCAATAATGACTAAACGTTGCTTCCAGGAAGGTGAGGTGGATGGAGACAAATGCAATTTCTTTTTTCTTTTTTATTTTCTGTTGGGATTTCCTTTTCATTCTTATATTTGAAGATGATGACTTAAAAATTGTGATTTTTTTTTTAAAGGTATAGGAAGGTCAATCAATTAAGAGTAAATTTTTAAATTTTTTTTTTTACTACCTATTATTTGCTCTTGTTTGGTTGGTCTTCAAATTAATGATTCTCACAAGACACAAGGGACATTATAAATGGATGAGACTTTAATTCACGCATTCATATTTTCCAACAACCAAACAATCCCTTGAAAGGGGAAATCAAAAAAAAAAAAAAAAAAAAACCCCGACAAAAGGTTTGACCATTTACCTCGTGGCTCTGCCGAGGGGAGAAAGACAGCAGAGGAGAAGATGAAGCGAAGACGTCCGTACAAGTATGTGGCCGGAAGAGGACATTCTCCGACCCCAAAAACCGGCCGCCATCATCGTCGCCGGCGTCCCTACCACCGCCGGTCCAGAGCGCGGGCTCCGACGAGCATCGCTTGAGAATCTTGATGGGCTTGGAGTGCTTCACCGATCGGCGAGGTGCCGGCGGGGTCTTACGGCGAGGTGACGGCGACGGGTGCGGTGGCCTGCTCCTCCGGCGACCCGTCGCTGGTGCTCTCCGTCGCAGACCCCTATCCGACATATAACTAGCTGTATGTATCTAATACAAACAGATCTAAATACGAAGATCAATAGAAATGAAATCAAATGGGTCGGAAAAACAAAAAGTTTTATGGGATTTTGAGTTGATTAGTAAATTAAGAGGGGTTTGGAGAAATCTAGGAAGAGTGGGGAAGTGGAGAAGGGAAGTTGAAGAAAAGAGGTCGTTGAGAGGTTTGGTCGGTTTGGGAGGTTGATACATGCCTTTTCAATTGTCTACAAAAAAATAAAATAAAATAATTAAATTATTTCAATCATTTAGACTGTTTAAAATTTATCTAGCAATTAAGTAGTAACTTTCTATTTCTCAAAAAAAAAAAAAAAAAAAAAAAGTAGTAACTTTCTACTAATAATGTGAAATAAAATATCGTACCATCAAAATTTGTATCATTTTATTTATCTTTTTTATTTTTTAAATATTTTTTATAAAAATTTTATCTTACTTTTTTTTTTTTTGCTGGAAAATTCTATCTTACTTCATTTCAACCAAATAATAGATTAGCATTTTTAATCATTTAAAAGTTTTTTATGCTTTGGGCCTTTCCTATCTAAAAAAAAAGAGAGTTCTAAGCTAGATATAAATACATATAGTGAGGAGTGCGACGTACTTTTAGACTTAAAATTTTATGAAATTTTATCAATAATTGTATGTTTTAAATTAATGTTTATAATATTAATATTAATATTTTGATACAATTATAATGTAATCAAACAATTATTGCTTAAAAAATATTATAATAACAAAAATCACTCAACATTAATCTCGCACTCCAAGGTCAAAAAAAAAAACATAATATTAATCTTACCGCAAAATTTAATTAATTTATTAATTGCTTTACGTCACAGTTCACAAGCAGTTTTTTCAATATATTTTTGTCGGTAACTTAATTCATTGGAAGAAGTGGTCGATGGATTATGGGGTAAGGCACTATTTTATTCTCTCTTACATCAATTTAAGACACGCCATTTGATCCTTCTGTCTCTCTTTTACTCTCTCTCTCTCTGTCTCTCTTTATTTTTATTATTTTTATTTTTTGCTTTGTTCCCAGGTCGGTATGTCCCCTTGCGTGATAATGGAACACCCTTTTCCCGCTAGTGATGTTCAAGCGTTTAGAACTAGAAAACGCACCCAATTCTTTGGAGAGGCGGGTGACATCAATTCTAATATTAATTTTTAAAGATTAATTCACGTGATATTGAGTTATCATTTTTTTTATTATCATAATATCTTGTAAGTATTTATTAAAAAAATAACAACCTATATGATATATAAATTGATATTTAGAAGTTGAGAAAAATAATTAAAAACTTTTATCTTCTCTCTCTTCTCTTTTTTCTCTAACACATGAGAATTAGGGGTTTTCAATCATTTTCTTCTCTGGGGGCAGGATTTCAGTGGTAGCCTTTGGACTGTCTCTGGTTTCCCGGCTCTAGGGATGGATGTGAGAATCATATGTTGAGAGTTTTGAAAGAGACGAGCCCGTTGGAGGAGAATCAACGTTGCATGAAGGAGCAAGATAGAGAGGTCTTGTAGTATATCAGCTTCAACATCCTAGTTTCTCTGGACGACGTGGATCTTGTTTTCGGCAATGACTCTTTCTATGCGATTGATTTTTTTGTTTTTTGGTTTGTAGTTTTGTATGTAATAATGATGATGTCTTCGCCGTCTTTTATTTGGGTATTGTGTTTCAGTTTGTTAATTCTCATAATGGAGGTGGCCTCCCCACCTTCCGCGTTAATTGTTTGTCTGTTAGATTTGAGTCTTGGTGTTATTTTGGTCCCGTTAGAATTGCTTCTATGTAGAGTTAGTGGTAGCCCCTAGTGCTACTGAGTCTTAGCCTTCGATCGATTGAGATACTCCATCGATTGTTGATTTTTTGTCACAAAGAGCCTTGCATGTGCTCGATTTCAGTGTGCCGAGGTATGTACCATCCTATTGGGTCTCAGGCATATATCTTTCTCTTTGAGCATCATCAGAATTTATTGATGGATACGTTATTATTGAAGAATTTTGTTCCATGTAATTCGGAGTCATTTGTTATGTTTTATGTATTTGTATCCCCTTATTAAATTTAATGAAATTCCTATTTAAAAAAAGAAGAAGTTGAGAATAATATTGTTATCGTAGCATTTTTAATTCCTTATTTATGTCTTTATATTTCTTCCTTTGTTTAGAAGCAAAATCACATTTTATATATTGTGGAATGTAACCTTGTTTCGTGGGTTTCTTTCTCTTTCAGCTTTTCTTCTTGTTTGCTTTATTTGCTTTCTGATTAAAGGTCTAGCTACCATTTGAGATTTGATACCTTTTCTTTTTTAATTTTTCACCCCGCTTAGGTCGCATACCTTACTTCACAAAATGGTTTTATGGAAGTAGAGTTGATAACAAAAGGGATTTATGGAAGTGGACCCCATTCCGAACGTTAGTGGATGTATATGGGATCGGATGAGGAATTGTCATCCTCACTGAAATTTTTTTCAAATTTTACTTCAAAAATTAGAAGATTTTGTTTTATCTTGTCCATATTTAAAAAATAATTATTCTCATACAAACACAGAGGGAGTCAAGGACTAGGGATCAGCCCCGCCTCAAAGTTTAGTTTTTTATTTTATTTTTAAGTATCATATAATTTTCAATTAAATTTCAAAATAACTCCCCTTAAAAAATAAAAACTTGATCATATTATACTCTAATCATGCATTATCCCCCAATAAAAAAAATATGGTTTCGACCCTGTTTTCATATAAGTTTTTGGAAAAATATTTACCTTTTAATTTAATTTAATTATCGTAAAGTAAAAACTTGTGGGTGTACAATTTTACTGCAATAAAAAATTGATTTCGTCGCTGATTTTGAACATGATGGCATGGAGGACAATAAGGGTTTTGGCTGTATGTGCGATAAATAACAGTAACACAACCACAATATTCTATTGTTTTTTTTTCCTTGGTACAACATTCAATTGTTATTAGTATTTGTTGTTACTTTTATTATTTTTATAATGGATGTGTGGAGTTTTTGTCATTTCAATTCTTCTTCTTCTTTTTCTTCCTTCTTTTTTATTTATTTTTTATTTTTTTATTTTTTTAATTTCCCTTTCTTTTAACTTACTCTTGAAAGTGCAATATCTCTTTGATCCCATTAAGAAAAGAGGAAAAGGGGATTCCTTATAAGAGATGGTCCAAGCTCTCCAAATGGTCACTTTAATCCTAATGATTAATAACATTATTTGTTGCTTCACCTTTAAGTTGGGTAAATGTCAGCTACAATAAAGTGAGATTCAAAGCACGATAAGCCATCTTTTTAGTGTTTCTAATATATATCATTAAGATGTGCAGAGTTTAGGGAATGTTTAAGGAGTATTCTTCTAAGACTACTTATAGTACTTACTAAAGAGGTGATTACAATTTACTAGACATGTATACACGTTCACGCCAAAACATTTACTACTTAAACACAATTCCAGCAAATTAAAGAAAATACAAATAATAAACGAAAACAAAGATAATATTAGTATATACATATATGCATGTATCCGTGTATATTTTAGGGTGACATAACATATTATAAAAGAAACAATGATTGACTAGAACAATCAAGAATCCAGTAGGGATGTGTTGAAGGATGTTGAGAGTGACAGTTAATTTTTTTTTATTTGGTCATTTTGCAATTCTTTTTATTTTTTTTTATTTGGTCATTTTTCAATTCTTTTTATTTGTTTTTACCTTTTTTTTTAGGTAGATATGTGTGTGTGTGTGTATGTATATATATATATATATATTGTGGGTGGAAAATTGTCTGGATAAATAAGAGTTTGAAGTGTAAAAAATACTCTTCTTAAAGTGTTATTTATCCCTCTTATAGGACAGTTAGAGAACGTCAAATTACCTTCAAAGATATAATAAACTCTTCAATTTCATAGTTAGCATTTTACAATGTCGTTTATACATATATGTGTGTGTGTGTTTATTTTTGGAAAGTTTATATGCTATCGTAGTTTGAGGTGTGCGTTAATACTTTTCTTTGATAGAGCTGTTGTTTTTGTTTTTATTTTTTTGTTGGACAAATATATATATATATATATATGTTCTCTCTTTATATCTATATATATATATATATATTTGTGCATGTGATTTCGTTTTTATTACTACTCTTCGTACATGATGATTTCCTTATGCGGATACTGTCAGTTTGTAAGGTAAGTTCACTAAATTGTTTTAGAAAGTTTTTTTTCCCTCTAATTTTAATCTCATGCTTGCCAGAGCTGCTGTCTTTTTTATATTATAGTCGTTCGTAATATAAGTTGTCGTTTTCTAAAGTTTTTCTTGTTTGTTGGATCTATAGTTTCGACGGGACGAGATGTCGTTTCTTCCTCGTCGTTTGGGTGAATATTGTTGTTCTAAAGATTTACTGTCGTTCTCGTATATGGTATTGGTTTGTTTGCGTGGTTTCTCAGTGGTGACGTTCTTTTGCGAGTACCGTCTATTTTAAGTTCAATGTCGTTTGTAAGGTAGTTCTATTTAGTTATTATCGTTTGTTTAACACCTCGTCGTTTTTTTCTTATGTTTGTAAGATGTAGCGGTGATGTTTAAGGTATTATTTTTTCATTGTCAATGTCGTTCGTATGGTAAGTTGTCGTTCTATAATAATAGACAAATTAAATACAAGTCCATGGATTGGTTTTGTTTTGTTTTTTTTTTTTAAGTGAAAAAAAAATTATAATAGTTTATTATCATGTTTACAATTTGCTCGATATAACAAAATAATTGTTTTTTTTTTTTGTGGCATAAAAAATTACTTTTGTATTTCCTCCCTTAAATAGTCCAAATATGATGTCTGCATTTTTTATTTTTGTTTTTTGATATATCTTTGTTTGGACTTGAGATAGTTATATTTTAGCCAAATTTTATACTTTCGCTGCATTTTCATTGTACTGTATTAATATTATCTCGATACTTCCTTACTAATATTTTCTCTCTCTTTTGAAAGTAAACCCTCATAATTTTGTACCGGATTTTTTTTTGGTTAATTTTTTGTGTTTTGCACATGGAAGGTAAGACCCCAACCTCTTTCTATTAATATTGCATCGAAACCAAAGTGAAAAGGAGAAACAGTTATTTATTTTTTTTAAATAATAGAATTAATAGTAAGAAAAGATTATGTTGAGACGATTTTCAACGCAGGTCTAATTAATAAATATAAAGCTTTATTTTATATTATTTTTTATTCTAATGTTGGATCTTTATTAATCCTGGAACTATATGGAGTTTTTGTAGGGAAGATACTCTGATGCTCAAATCAGATATGATCTATGAAGAATTCCAAAAATGAAAATGATCGAGTTTAGTTAGAAAAATTAAGAAAAATGTACTTTTCAACTGCCTGTCCACCTCTTTTTATAGACATTAGCCCTTAACCCAACTTCATCTCGTCCATCTTTTCATGGTTAATTTCGGATATATATGATCATGCTAACCGTCATCGACCATAAGTCACTCTCTCTAAAGATTCTAAACCCTTGCTTTGACTCTCGATTGACGGCTCTTTACATACTTTGTTCCTTACATATTCACCTTTTCTAAGTCAGATTTTGTACTTGATAAAACATCGTTATTTATCCCTATATTATTCTATTTCATATCTTCTCATATGCTTAAAACGCATTGTTTTGCTCTTTCACTAGAACGTGTTATTACTATTATGTCGAAAAAGTGAAATTAGAAAAAAAAAAAAAAAAAAAAAAAGGGACAGGAGACTATATCATTTTTTTTTAAATGAAGAAGAAGAACACTTTAATTCCAACTTATAAAATTCAAAAGAGACTTCGTATTCTAAAAAGAGTCCAAGACTCTAAACTGTAAAAGAAGTCTTTTTCGTGTTTTACTTGTAATACAACTATCAAATTTCAAATTAAGCACGCATCAGCTTTCATACACCTCTCTATTCTCTCCCTCACTATCATACAATTGCTTTCATCATGATAGATATATATATATATATATATTTTGCCAACAACGTTTGATTGATACTAGGAAAACTAATAAGATATTTTTCATATTTAGTTTTCAGAATAATAAAGAAATTTAAAGTACGATTCCTAAATGATCAGTAGCCAAAAAGGGAAAAAAGAAAAAAGTAGGCTTGATATGCATCAATATATTATAGGAGTTCGTCCTTAAGAATCGAAACGTGAAGAAGTTCTCCTAATTGTAGTTGGATTATGAGTATAATCAAACCCTAGTAGTCTCTTTATAATAAATTAAGAAGTAATACTTACTTTTAATTCAGTAGCTTTTCAGATCTCTTCTATTTCTCTTTCTCTTCTCTGAGTTCAAACCGCAAAAAACAGTAAATTATAATGGCACGCTTCGATCTAGAGTATGATTGGAATCTGAACAGCTATGTCGATTTGGCGGCGACGGAGAGAAACGTATACATCTTAGCAAAGAACAAGTACTACTGGAACGACCCAAACTTTTCTTCGACTAGTTTTCGCTTTGCGTTTATAGTCTTTCACAGAACATGTTCAGCCACGGATCCCATGAGTTATTCCTAAATCCGCTCTTCTTACTGGTGGATCGATTGCCCATTTGAAAGATTATTAGCATCTGCCGGTGAAGCGAAGAACGTGGTCGCGACAATGCTCGCATCCAACCCACAATTCCCCTTCTACGTTTTTAATTGACGGAGCGGTCAGAGTCTGTTTTGGAAGGAGTTTCCTGCCGATGACGATGGCTCGTCCTCATCGGCACTAGCACTAGTTCCGTTGGAACGCCTCGACGACATGATAACGAGGATCTCGGAAGCTGCAGCGCGCATTGCTCGTGAATCGTCCGAGTCCGGATGTAATGTGGCTAAGATGCTCATCAAGATTGATAAGCGCACGGTTATCCCGCATCACAAATTTGAAGTCGTAAGGATATTGACTCATAATTATGACGATGATGATGACGGGAACGCGGACCGGGGCCGGGACGGAGATGAGGATGAGCCTGAGTTGAATAGTGCAATCGAAGAGAGTTTTGCACAGTCGTCGATGGCGTTTGGGTCGGTGCCGGCGGCTAAATCAGTTGTGGAGGCATTGGAGAAGTTTAGATACGAGGGAAGTTGTGATCAAGATCATGAGATGAGTCGAAGTTGATAGAGGCGTGTGTGATCTGCATGGAAGAGGTAATGATTGGGTCCCACCTCACTCGCATGCCTTGCTTACATGTTTTTCATGAAGATTGCATCTCGCATTGGCTACATCAGACTCGTACTTGTCCAATCTGTCGTTTCAAATTGCCTAGCTGTTTTTTTTTTCTTTTGTGTTTGGTAGCTTTATAATTAGGATATGTTCATATGACAAGAATTTTTACTTATTTACTTGGTTATCATATATATATATATATATATGTAAACAAAAACTATTTACTTGGTTTGTCCTAAAATCATGTCCTTGCGGATTTTTCTTAAACTATTAATTAATGTAGTTGCGTTTATGTGGTCCTATAATACTGTTGTGACAAAACTTAAATGCAAAATTACAGCAGAATTACATATGGTAGGTGAACGAGGCATCATCAGATGGCATTTGAGCTTTTTTTTGTTTTTTTGTTTTTGTTTTACTTTAATTTTATTTTGCTAAAAACATGCATCTAGATTTACGAAACGACAGCATATCACAACAAAGGTTGTAGTCGTCTACCTTCTAATAACAGCACGTTAAATAATCGGAGTATGAGAATGAGATGTAAGTAACATGTGTTCAGTTGGTTGGAAGAATGACTTTGAATGCCAGGGATACATGCTGCTATTAAGAAATTCACAGAGGACCTAGATATTGCAGGATTTTCCTATCATGACTTTGAAACCCGGTGGTGTTGCTCTCAATCTCACTGTCGCTCGCATGACGTATAAGTAAAATATTTATGCTTTGTATACAAATAATCCAGATAATGCATTTATTGGAAGTCCCTATTAAATAAACATTGCATGCATATTATTGAGTTGATTTATTGGAATTAAAAAAGAAGGTAAATTGCTACAATAGTCTCTGAACTCTGAACTTTTAATGGAGGTACGGTTTGGTCTTCAAAATTTTTTCTTGATTAAACACTCCCTGAACTTCTGAAAATGGTGCACAACAGTCCTTTTTTCTAGTGGACGTTAAAAATTAGACAGAATAAAGACATGTGCGTGGCACATTATTTGTAATTCAAGGATAGTGTTACTTTCTATTAAACAAATATAATAAATTCACAATGGCAATGAAAGGATAGTTAGGTCAAAACATGACTCCAAACAGCCACCCACGTCTGTCTGTCATGTTCAGCCAATGGATATATATGCAAGAAAAATCAAATCCCACGGACAGCCATTAATTTCAGAAGACCTTGGGACTGGGCTTGCGAACTCACGTAGTAGGAGAGCTACGATGCTACAATCTAGGCTTGTAGTAGCCACGAAGATCTCTTGAATTGGCAGCAACGACAACAGGGTCTTGTTGGGCTCGAGACGGCGACCAAGTGGTGGGTGCTGGGCGCGGAAAGGGGGGTGACGGCCGCGATGGGCTCTCGAGGGTATGACGGTGGCGACGGACTTGCAAGGGAGTGTCGGATCTGCGCTCTCTGTTTCCGGTGGCTCCTCCTTTCTTTCCTTACTCCATGTGTTAATTTTTCAGGGATTGGTTTGGTGTTGCTGATGATGACGTGGGAGAAGAGGATAACTAGTTTTTTTTTTTTACTTTTCTTTTTACTTCAAAATTTTCGAGGTTAATTTGGTGAATTCTTTGAAATATAAGGCTCACCGTTATATTTTTAACGGCAGTCGGGAAAAAGGAGTGTTTTGCACTCTTTTTAGGAATTCAAGGAATAATTAATCAAGAAAAAAAGTTCGAAGATCAAATGACACCTTCATTAAGATTAAGAGTTTGGGGACTATTGCAGCGATTTATCCTTAAACAAAAAAATGGCTTTTGTCATGGGCTTGTGTTGGTTTGTTTCGTGACTTTCAAGTGTTGATATTGGTTGATCATAAGATGATATATTTAGAAGAAGTCTATGTATTATATATTATAGATAATGTGTAAGGTGTGAGGTGTAAGAGAATAAAGAAACCAAACTAAGTGAAAACGAATAAATTTAAATATTTGGATAAATTTTTTTTTGAAGTATATATAAAACTTCAAAAGCTATTTTGACTTCTATATTAATATATTATGTATTGCATAAAGGGAGAATTTTTTTTTAAAAGAAAAAAAAGTAAGAAAAGGTTTTCTTGGGATGATTTTTTGCGTAGATACCATTCAACAAATACTAAGCTTTATCATTTTTCATTTTTTCTGATGATCTATAGATCTTCACTCCTGAATTGACTAGGGTTCCTGTATAGAAGACATTACGACGCTCAAATCATATATTTAGAGAGAATTCTATAAATGAAAATGACAGAATTTGGTTAAAAACTAATCTCGTCCAACTTTTCAGGTTTAATTTCAACCCTTGATCTTATTCTGCCAGCTGTTTAATTCACTCTTAAGTCACTCTCTGAAGATTCTAGACCTTCACTCTTATTCTCGATGGCTCTAACTCTATTTGAAATGTCCCCTCACGGTACGCATCGTTTCCCTCTTCACTAGAACATAGTTGTTTCTATGTCAAAAACTTCGAATTAGAAAAAAAAAATATATATATATATATATATATATATATGATGAAACTAAGAAGACAATAACCTTTTTTTTTTTTTTTTTAAATGCTATCTCTCTCTCTCTTTCTTTAATGAAGAAGAAGAAACACATTATTTGAATGAGGAATAAGAATGAGGATACAATTAAGGAAAAAATGAGGGAAAAAAAAAGAGGCTTGATAAATTAGTAGCCAAAAGGGAAAGAAAGAAAAAAGAAAAAAGAAGAAAAAGGCTTGATGGTCAAGGGTTATAGGAGTTCGTCTAAGAGTCAAAACGTGCAGAAGTCCTAATTGGAGTTGGCTTATTATTATAATCAAACCCTAATAGGCTCTGTATACATTATAAACGTACACCAGTTCAGAAGCACTTTCTTCTTACTCAATAGCAATATATTCACATATCTCTCTCTCTCTCTCTCTCTCTCTCTTTTCCCCCTCTTTCTCTTCTCTGAGTTCAAAACGCGCACAACACAGCAAATTATAATGCTGATCACTACGGTCTGCACCAGTACGACATTCTCGAAAATGGGAATCTGCACAATCTTGTCGATACGATGGCAAGGGAGAGAAGTGTATGCATCAAAGCAAGGAACATTGGTTCCGAGAGCGACCCAAGCCTTTCTTCTACAAGATTTCACCTTGCGTTTTTCGTCATTCACAGAACACGAGTAGTGAGCAGGCCCTAATCCACTTTTCTTACTTGTCGATCCATTACCCGTTCGAAAGATTTACAACTTCGGACGAAGCAAAGGCCCTGGTCGCGAGAATGCTCGTATCCGATCCACAATTCCCCTTTTACGTTATTGATCGAGAGAGCGGTCAGAGTCTGCTTTGGAAGGAGATTCCTGCCGATGGCGATGGCTCATCCTCATCGGCAGTAGAACCGGTACCGTTGGAACGCCTCGACGACGTGGTAACGAGGATATCGGAAGCTGCAGCGCGCACCGCTCGCCAAGCATACGAGTCCGGATGTAATGTGGCTCATATGTTCATCAAGTTTGATAAGCGCACTAGTATCCCACATCAAGAATTTGAAAGATTGTTTCTTTATGATGATGATGATGATGAAGATTATGATATTTCGGTGGATGATGAGGAAGATGACGAGGATGATGATAATGATGAGCCAGAGTTGGACAGAGCAATCGAGCAGAGTTTGGAGGAGTCGGCGATGGCGTTTGGATAGGTGCCGGCGGCTAAATCAGTGGTGGGGGCATTGGAGAAGTTCAAATACGAGGGAAGTTGTGAAGATCATGAAGGTGAATCAAAGCTGGTAGAGACGTGTGTAATCTGCATGGAAGAGGTGATGATTGGGTCCCACCTCACTCGCATGCCTAGCTCACATGTTTTTCATGAAAATTGCATCTCACAGTGGCTCCATCAGAATCATACTTGTCCACTCTGTCGTTTCAAATTGCCTTGCTGATTTTTTTTTAATTTTCTTTTTGTGTTTGTTAGCTTTATAATAAGCATATGTACATAGGACAACAATTTTAACTTATTTTCTTGGCTATCATATATATATATATATATATATATAAATATATGTGAACAAAAACTATTTACTTGGTTTATCCTAAAATCATGTCCTTGCGAATTAAGAAGAAGTGTTGATTTAACTGATAAGATGATATATTTAGAAGAAGTCTATGTATACATTATAGATAATGTGTAAGGTGTGAGGTGTAAAAGAATTAAGAAACCAAACTAAGTGAAAAGGAATAAATTTAAATCATTGGATCAAAAAAAAAAATTGAAGTATAAAACGTCAAAAGCTATTTTGAATTCTATATTATATTATGTATTGCATAAAGGGAGATATGGCCTTTTTTTTTTTTTTAAGCGGAAAAAAAAAACAGTGAGAAAAGGTTTTCTTGTGATGATTTTTTACTCAGCTACCAATCAACAAATGCTAAGCATTATCTTTTTTTATTTCTTCTGATGATCTCTAGATTTTCACTCCTGAATTGACTAGGGTTCCTGTAGAGAAGACATTATTGCGCTCAAGTCATATATGATTTAGAGCGAATTCTATGAATGAAAATGACGAAGTTTGGTTAGAAACTCATCTCATCCATCTTTTCAGGGTTAATTTCAACCCTTGATCTTATTTTGCCAGCTATCTAATTCACCCTTAAGTCACTCTTTGAAGATTCTAAACCTTCACTCTGACTCTCAATGGCTCATTCAGACTGTTTGTTCCTTACCTTTCTACGTTTTCTAAGTCAGCTTTTTCGATCAAAACATGCCGCGCTTCAACATTATTTTAGGTGATGATATCTTCCGTCATGGTTAAAACGCACCGTTTCCCTCTTCACTAGAACGTTGTTGTTTCTATGTCAAAAAATTCGAATTGGAAAAAAAAAAAAAAAAAGAATATAATGAAACTAAGGAGATTGTTTTTTTTCTTTTTTGAAATTCTAACAAAGAGATTTCGTATCTTAAAAGGAGTCTATAAGACTCTTTTTATTTATTTTTTATTTATTTTTATGGGCTAAAGGAGTCTAAGACTCTAAACCATAAAAGAAGACTAATCATACTTTACTTGTAATAAAAGCTATTAAATTAATTAGACATTTAGCACGCATCATTGGCTTTCATGCATGTCACCTCTCTGATCTCTCTCTCACTATTGTATTTTTCATTAATATTATAAAAAAATTCTTTTGCCAAGTTTATTTGAGTGAAACTAAGAAAATTAATACGATTATTTCTAATCTAATTTAATTTTTAAAAAAATTTAAGAAAACTTTTGGTAGGATGGTTGTATGGATATCCTATATCGATAATATTACATCCGTGCATAGTTTAAATCCTCTATCTCTAAATTAAAAAAAGAAAAGAAAAAAAAAAGAACTTCATGTAGTTGTGCTAAATCAATGACCAAATATAGGGATTTAACTCTTGTATATCTTTTTTTTTTTTTTATCTCGTTATGTCTTTCTAATAATATCATTACACATCAATTAAAAATATGTGTTTAATTATAATATTTTATCACATCAATTAAAAAAATCATGTTTGTTAAATGCATCTCATTATATGATTTGAGGAATAGGAATAAGGATACAAGTAAGGGAAAAGAAAAAAAGAAAGGAGGCTTGATAAATCAGTAGCCAGTAGCGGAAAAAGAAAAAAAAAAGCTTGATAAATAGTAAAAGGTTATAGGAGTTCGTCTAAGAGAGTCAAAACGTGAAGAAGTCCTAATTGGAGTTGGCTTATTATTATAATCAATAGCAATAGACTCGTACACCAGTTCAGTAGCACTTTCTTTTTACACCAATTCCCCTTGTACATTCTTGATCGAGAGAGCGGTCAGAGTCTGCTTTGGAAGGAGATTCCTGCCGATGACGATGGCGGCAGTAGAACCAGTACCGTTGGAAATGCCTCGACGACGCGATAACGAGGATCTCGGAAGCTGCAGCGCGCATCGCTCGCCAAGCATACGAGTCCGGATGTAATGTGACTCATATGTTCATCAAGTTTGATAAGCGCACGGTTATCCCACATCAAGAATTTGGAAGATTGTTTCTTGATGATGATGATGATGATGATGATGATGATATTTAGGTGGATGATGATGATGATATGTTGGTAGATGATGAGGATCAGGATGATGAGCCAGAGTTGAACATAGCAGTCGAGCAAAGTTTTATGGAGTCGGCGATGGCGTTTGGGTCGCCGGCAGCAAAATCGGTTGTGGAGGCATTGGAGAAGTGTAAATACAAGGGAAGTTGTGATCAAGATCATGAATATGAGTTGACGTGTGTAATTTGCATGGAAGAGATGATGATTGGGTCTCACCTCACTCGCATGCCTTACTCCCATGTTTTTCATGAAGATTGCATCTCTCAATGGCTACATCGGAATCATACTTGTCCGCTCTGTCGTTTCAAATTGCCTATCTGATTTTTTTTTTCTTTTTTTGGTAGCTTTATAATTAGGATTTGTACATGTAGCAACATTTTAACTTATTTATTTAGTTATTACATATATACTGGGGTGGAGTCAGAAACATACTACAGTGGAGGCGTACACCAAAAATGTTTTTTTCAAGAATAAATTTTAGTGGGGGCCATGTGAGAATTTTTAATTTTAGTGGGTTTATATGAAAATTTTTAGTTTAGTAAACGCAAAGCAGTAAAATTATTAACATATAATTAAATTTAGTAGGGATGATGTGAGAATTATTTATTAAAGTGGGGGCAAAATATGGACTATATAAGAATTTTTATATTTAGTAGGGGTAAATTGTAAAAGTTATATTATTTTGGGGGTAAATTTAAAAGAAAAATATTTTCAGTAGGGGCTCTCCGCCACTGCATAAATATACACACACACATATATATGAAGGAAAACTATTTACTTGGTTGTCATAATATCATTACCCGTTTTTTATTTTTTATTTTTTTGCTTACGATGTTTATTGGTCACATGTAATATTGTTGTAACAAAATTTAAACCAATGTAAGGACTGTTGAAAAATATTTACCTTGTGTTTGATTCAAGGTTGGAACTAATTTTTTAGATTGGAGTAGTTTGACTTTTCAAAAATTAGTTAAACTTTTTGTTGATTTTTCATAAAAAAGACAAAAATCAGAACCAGTGAATCAAATGTGCTCTTAAAATCATAATAGATATGGCAACAAAGAGAAGACCGAAAGAATTTTCAGAAGTTCCAACAACGATTCAAGTCTGAGAAAAGTTGAGTTTTTTACTTTCATCCAAACAGGTTGATCTTCTGTCTTTCTTCGGTTTTGAAAAGGTCTTTTTTGTGGTTTCGAACAGGTGACGTTAAACTCTAACTCCATTCTGGTAATATTTGCATCGAAATCAAAGGGAAAAGGGGGAAATAGTTCCTTTTTTTTTTTTTTTTTAAAGCAAAAAAACAGTAAGAAAAGGTTTTGTTGGGATGATATTCTGCCCAGGTCCCAATCACTAAATATGAAACTTTATCTTTTTTATTTTTTCTAATGATCTGCGAATCTTTACTCCAGAGATTGGCTGGGATTTCTGTAGAAAAGACACTTTAACGCTTAAGTCATATATAATCTAGAGAGTATGCTATAAATAAAATGACAGAGTTTTGATTAAAGACTCATCTCATCAATCTTTTCAGCCTTAATTTAGACCTTTGATCTTAATCTTTTAGCTATCTAATTCAATCTTAAGTTACTCTTTGAGGATTCTAAACCCTCACTCCGACTCTCAATGGCCCATTCACACTGTTTGTTCCTCACCTTTTGCCTTTTCTAAGTCAGTTTTTTCAATTAAAGTTTAATATTAATCTATTTGCTATCTTCCCTCATGGTTAAAAAGTATCGTTTCACTTTTCACTAGAACATTGTCGTTTCTATACCCAAAAAAATTCAAATTAGGAATAAATAAATAAATATAATGAAACTAAAGAGACAATTTTTTCTTAAATGAAGAAGAAGTAGCAATTTATTTTGAATTTTTAAAATTTAACAAAGAGACTTCGTATCTTAAAAGGAGTCTGCGACTCTAAACCGGAAAAGAAGACTTTATCCATTTAAAAAGAGAAAAAAAAAAAAGAGAAAAAGAAAAAAAGAAGACTTTATCATATTTTACTTATAATTAAAGATACTAAATTATAAATTTAGCACACTTCCATGTCACCTCTCTGATCTCTCTCTCAGTATTGTAGTTATTTCATTAACATTAGACCAAAAAAAAAAAAAAAAAAGCCTAGGCAATATTTGAGTGACACGTACTAGGAAAACTAAGACGATTTATTTCAAGTTTAATTTTCAAAGAAATTAAGAAACTTCAAGTAGGCTGGCTAAATCAGTAGCCAGAAAGGGGGGGGAAAAAAAAAGAAGCTTCATAGATATTAAAAGGTTATAGGAGTCCGTCCAAGAGTCTAAACGTGAAGAAGCTGTAGTCCTAATTCTAGTTGACTTATGATTATAATCAAACCCTGATATGCTTTTTTATAAATTAAACGTGACACTTCTCTATATTCATTAGCTTTTCACATCTCTCCTATGTTTTCTAATTCTCTCTCTGAATTCAAAACGCAAACAACAGAAAATTATAATGGCTGACTACAATCTGGAATATGGCATTCGCGACGTCAACGACAGCGACGAAGATCGGAATCTGAACAACTTTGTCGATTCGATAGCGACGGAGAGAAACGTATACATCACAACAAGGAACATGAACGGCCCGGAAAACCGAATCCTTTCTTATAGTACTGGTTTTCACTTTGCGTTTTTCCTCTCTCACAGAATACGTCCAGACATTGATCCTTTGACTTATATCCGAATCCACTCTTCTTACTTGTCGTTCTCGGCGAATAACCCGTTAGAAAGATTCGCATCGGCCCATGAAGCGAAGGCCTTGGTGACGAGAATTCTCGTGACCGACCACCAATTCCCATTCTATGTTATTGATCGAGAGAGCGGTCAGCGTCTGCTTTGGAAGGAGCTTCCTGCCGATGGCAATGGCTCATCGTCGTCGGCAGTAGAACCGGTACCGTTGGAGGACCTTGACGACATGATCACGAAGATCTCGGAAGCTGTAGAGCGCATCGCTCGAGAAGCGTCCGAGTCTGGACGTCATTCGGCTCAGATAATCGTCGAGATTGATAAGTGTACGGTTGTCCCGCATCAAGAATTAGGGAGAGTATTGTTATCGAATCACCATAATTATGACGATGATATTTTGGGGGATGATGACGATGATGAGGATGAGCCAGAGTTGAACATAGCAATCGAAGAGAGTTTCGTGGAGTCGGCTACGGCGTTTGGGTCGGTGCCGGCGGCTAAATCAGTAGTGGAGGCATTGGAGATGTTCAAATACGAGGGAATATGTGATCAAGATCATAAAGATGAGTCGAAGTTGAGGGAGACGTGTGTGATATGCATGGAAGAGGTGATGATTGGGTCTCAACTCACTCGGATGCCTTGTTCACATCATTTTCATAGAGATTGCATTGCTCGATGGCTACATATGAATCATACTTGCCCCCTCTGTCGTTTTGAATTACCTAGCCAGTGATGTTTTTATGTTTGGTACTTTCATTATTAGGATTTATGTGTGTGTGTGTGTGTGTATATATATATATATATATATGCAACAATATTTTTCACTTATTTGTATGGAGTCCTGATCCTAACATCATAAACTTTTTTATTTTTCGAACTTAAGAGGACACCTAATGATGGAGTTATATATCTTATTATTGGTATATTATGTTTGCGAGACTATATCAAACCTTTTTTTTTTTTTTTTTTAAGCTATCATGTTACAAAACACTCAGGTAATAACATATATATATTATCTGTAGTTGAAAAAAGTCAAATTAAAGGTTCAATATGAGAAATAAAGAGAACCATTAATAAAATACAAGATGAAAATTCAACAACCAGATGCCTCCTCATTAAATTCGTGATTTATGCGGATTGAAAGCAAATGTACATATTACCCTTTTCTTTTCTTTTTTCTTTTTAGTTTCCTGTTTATATAATTTTTTTAGCTGAATTTCCCGTTTTGTATACTTGCCTTTTTTATATATCATATTGTCGTTAATTGATTCCTTGTCGTTTGTGTGAATGTTGTAGTTTTTTTTTTAAAACCTTTTTTTTTTTTTTTTTTTGTATATGCTTTCCTTTTTATTACCGTTGTTCCTGTTCGTAGGTGATGTTTTCCTTTAACGGATACTGTTAGTTTTTAAGTCAAGTTGTTTTATAGTTTTTGTCGCTTCCTAATTTTTATCTCCCTTGTCAACTGTCGCTGTTGTGTTATTGTCGTTTGTAAGGTACGTTGTCGTCTACATGATATGAGATGTCGTTTTTTTGTCGTCTGTGTGAATGTTGTTGTTTTCAAGATTTCTCGTCGTTTTTTGAATATGATATCAGTTAGTGGGGTTTTGCGAATACCCAAGTTCAATGTCATTTTTAAGGTAGTTGTTTTGAGAGTTTATTGTCGTTTGTTGGACTTGTATCTTATGTTTGTAAGATATTTTGTCGTTTTTGGGATAATTCATTTTGTATTCTCAATGTTGTTTGTATGGTAAGTTGTAGTACTATATGCGGCAGTTGGAATACCAATTAGGGTTGGAATTTTGGAGTTTTTTTAATTAAAAATGAGATAATATTTGAAAATATGTATTTAGTTAAAATGTAAATAAAAAAAATAAATTGTAATATCTAAATAATGTAAAATTTTAAAATGAGTTTGAAAAAAAAAACATAAATCTTGTTTCATAAGTGTGGTCGTTAAGATATAAAAATCATCTTATTTTGACTTGAAATAAGAAAATTATGAACTTTTAAAGTTTGAATTTTCTGAAAATAAAAAAAAGAGAAAATGAGATGTGGATTAGAAATATGACTGTAGACATCTCAAGTGTGTATTAAAAACTAAGTTGATTTGCAGTCAAGAAACTTTCCGATCAAATAAACGAAAAGAGTGATAACAGATAAAGTAGATTTCTCAAGGAGATGGTTATTAGAAGAGCAATTTAGTAGTACTGTTAATCCTAGTTACTGTATTTACCAAGTAAAATTATTGCTGCACTATTGCTATATTATTATCATACTAACTGTATTATTTCTAGTATATCATACTTTTTTTTTTTAACTTTGAGAGTAGAGATATTCAAACTCTATATATTTAGGTGAAATCAGATGTAGTATTACTGCTAGACTATACCTGCAACCACTAAATTTTATATATTTTGCAATTATTAATAATTTTTCTGTTAGTGAAGTGTCAGTTAAAAATCTTCCATAAAAAAAAAGTGCTTTAATGTCTGGTCATTATTGTTTTTATAAATTATTCATACGACCAAATTTAAGTTTCAACTTTTCCCTTTCTCTTTCTCTATAATGTGTGAGGGCTAGGGTTCTGTCTCTGGTTTTCGATCCTAGATATGAAGGTGAGAAGCATATGGTAAGATTTTGACAGAGGTGAGCTCGTGGTAGGAAGATGAGCATTGTGGGAAGAAATAAGGCAGGAATGAGATAGTTGGTGGTGGTGCTAGTCGTCATGTGCCGGAAGGTCCTGCAGTAGTTCAACTTCGACAACCCAGTTTCTCTCGACGATGTGGTTCATTTTATATACAAGGACTCTTTATGTGTGATTGGTTTTTTTGATTTATGGTGTGTAAGTTTCTGTGTAATAATGATGATGTCTTCGTCGTCTTTTCTATTTATTTCTTTTTGTTATTTATAATAACAAAGGTGATTTCTCCACCTTTCGAGCTGGTCGTTTATTCGTTAGATCTAAGTCTTGACGGTATTTTGGTCATGTTGTATAGAGTTACTTCTATGCAGAGTTAGTAGTAGCCTAAATGCTATTGAGTCTTGGCCCTCGATTAATTGGAAAAACCCATTGATTGTCAAGGTTTTATCAAAAAGAACCTTATATGTGTCTGATTTCAGTACTGTGCCGAGGTATATACTCGTTATTGGACCTCAAATATATGTCTTTCCCTTTGAGCGTCATCAGATTTTACTGGTAGAATCTAGCGTCATCAGATTTTACTGATTGGAAAAACCCATTGATTCTGTGAACTAGTGTGTTCATCAATAATTTGTAAATAGCCTTTTTAGGGTTTGATTTGAATCATAGGCCGACTTTAGTAATTAATTAAGCTACTTGAAGTTTCTTTATACTTGAAAATTAAATTTCGAACTAATAGTATATAAATTTGATAATTAATAATTACAAGATATATATCTAAATTTTTTTTTTACAAAGATATGAAAGCACAATTCTGTTTTTTTTTTTTTTTTTTACGATATATTAGAAATAATACAGTAAATCTTGCACACAAAAAAAAAAAGAAAAAAAGAAAGAAATAATACAGTAACTATGATAATTAATATAGTAATTGCAGGAATTATTTTAACTTGTGTCACGTGATCAATGCAATTTTCATCAACTCTCTCGTTTTCTTCATAGGGTAAGTACATAATCAGGAAACTACCAAAAAAGAAAGAAAGGTAAATACATAAGTATTAACGATTTCAATCCCCATATATAAATCACGAATTTAGTTTTTAATTAATTTCCCCATTAACGAGGAGATGTCTGTTTTAGGAACTGATTTGGTAGAATTTTTTTTCAACTTGTATTTTGTTGGTGGTTCTCTTTATTTCTCATGCTGAACTTTTAATTTCTTTTGGTATTAAAATTTGTTTGGTAAAGTCTTAGATCACTAATCGATTTTTGATTTTACATATCATACTTTCTAGAACTTTTACATTGCTATGCTACTGGTTACTCCTGTCATTATTCTGTAAAAAAAAAAAAGATAGTAATTGAACTAATTATGATCACACAAGCTTTATTTATAAGTAATTTCGTAATTAAATAGTTTTTAGATGATAATTATACCTCAGTAAGTGATATTTTGGAATAAAAGTAATATATTTTTATCAAAGATATATCAATAAAAAAAAACTATATAGTGTCGTATAGTTATTTTGAAGACTTTTTCAGTTATTCTGGATGAACTTTCTATGTCAATTCCACTTCTTTACCTTTTCCCGGTATCAAATGTTTCCTAATTAGAGAGTTATGTTTCTTTTTTCTTTTTAATTATAATGACAAATAATTCTCACTGAATTATACACTTATTTTCATATATTATCCTATCTTAATTCTTCAAAGAATATACACAAATGTCTTGCGCTCCAATTATATAATATACGTTTTATTTTTGTTGTCGTCAGAAAATTTTATAAAAAAAGTATAATTTTGAGAATTGTTTTTTCCCCCCTTGAAAATAGTAATTTACCAAAAAAAAAAATGTCTTGTTCAGTTAGATTAAAGAAAAAAGCAGAAATTTTATGAACATAATGAAGCGTAGTTTGCATTTAATGCCATTAAGAACATGTCAACTAGAAAATTATCCCCCTTCTCTGATGGAGGAGCATCTCAGTAGTTTTAGTATTTTCCTTGTCGTTTGGGGTTCTTATGTAACTACTAGATTCTGTTACAGTGTCGTTTGTCTCTGTTTTAGTACAAATTTCAATCTACAGGACAAAACTGAAATTAATTCAGATTTACTCTGGAAAACTCAATTCATTCATTCTGCATGAAAGATTACAAGCCTATTTATAGACCTACAAACCCACACATATTCATGACTCAATATTAAAACCAAAAAACCTTTAAATTTCCCCAAAATAAATACAAAAATAACATATAACTTTTAGACTTCAGAAACTCCTAATTTAAAAAAAAAAAACTTAATTAATATTACACACTCCAAAATAAATACTAACTATTGGACTTCTTAATTCCCAAACATAAATAAAAGGCTTTTGATTTCTCACTTATCAAGACAAGACCTTTAAGATTCCACCAATTCTCAAATTAATAAATTTTGTTAATTAATTTAAGAGTGGTTTCATCTTTTGATGTTTCCAATGAATCAGATATGACCATATCATTATTATCCGCGTCATTCTCGCTTAATTGAATAGAATTCGTCCTCAAATTCAAAATAGCACCAATTGATAGGTGTAGAGAACAATCTTCTTCGATGCTTCCAAAAACCAAACTTGAGAATACATTATTTTATACTCTTTAGTAGAAGCAGAATCCTTGGGCAAAATAATTGTATCAATTTTTATCTCCTTCAAACAACCATAATCAAGGGAATAAGGATCATAAAACGAGTGTTGAATTACCAATAGTATTTGATCATCATTCAGCATATTTTCGTTTGACTTGTGCTCAACAACTTGATCATCTCTAAAATTTATTGTTGGAAATAAATCAAGAAAATTTTCTCCGTCTTCTCCATCACTTTCGTTATAGACCGGACCAAGATTAAATCCTTCATTTTCTTCTTCATCATCACTTTCATCAAAAACTGGATAAGAGTGAAATTCTTCACGTACCTCTTTGTTATCAAATCTTGGCTTGTCTTGCACGAGATCGATGATGTCATTTGTGATGGAAAGAGTTTGGAAATGATGGAAGGCGTCACGGAAAAATTGGTACATGAACGATTGGGTTCTGATGCCAAATTGATGTCAGATTGCCTCTCTGATACCAAATTGATACCAGAACGGTATGAAGGGGAAACTTATAAATTGTACCGGATAGGTTGATAGATGAAAAGGAAAGATAAGTAGACTAAGGATACATAAATGATCACCACCCTTAGATTTAGATTAATTCCCCTCTTAGGGATACAAAAAAATACCACCGTAAGATACATAATTAAAGGATAAATTCGCCACTCTTGAAAATCTACCAAAGAGAAGAATTTTGGGATAAAACTGAAATCAATTTAGATTTACTCTAGAAAACTCAATTCAATCATTCTGCATGAAAGATTACAAGCCTATCTATAGGCCTACAAACCCACACATATTAATCATGACTCAACATTAAAACCAAAAAACCTTTAAATTTCTAAAACCCAAAATAAATACAAAAATAACATATAACTTTTAGACTTCAGAAACTCCTAAAAATAAAAAAATAATAATAATAATACTTAATAAATATTACAAACTCCAAAATAAACTTCTAAATTCCCAGATATAAATGAAAGGCTTTTGACTCCTCACTTATGAAGACAAGTCCTTTAAGATTTCACAAACTCTCAAATTAATAAATATAGTTAATTAGTATAAGAGTGATTTCATCTTTTGATGTTTTCAATCAGATATGACCATATCCTTATTATCCGCGTCAAGATTCTTTTATAATATGTCTACTGCCTCAATCATTAATTATGTGTTAGAGATCCTTGATCTCTAAAACAATTATTATCTCTCTTTTTTAATTCATTTTTATTCAATAATTGAATAATCACTTGAAAGTTTAAAATATATATATATATATATATATGAGATTCAATCATAAATATCATAGGTTCAAACTCACAATTCAAATAATAAATCTAAAGTTTTGTGATAGAAATAAATAAATCAATAAATAAGAAAACGGATTTAAAACAGTGTGTCAAAAGAGAGCTTAGATTCAAGTTCTTCAACTGAGAAAAGGCACAACGGGAGTGGCAAACAAAGTACAAATGATTCCTTCTCCTGCAACTTAGTTTATACTCCTCGGGCATGTCAAGTTCTTCCATTTTGGCCCCATTTGGGAGTTACCAGTCAGAGTGAAACAACAAATGGGCAAGCACCAGTTCCATATTTGGAAAAGAAAACAGTATGCGGGGACACATTCTCCTCTCGGCCCCAAACGGAACAAACTCAAAGTCGGTCCCTTTTAAATCGACTGTCGAATCTAAGAACCCCTCTGGCTCAAAGCAATCGGCATTGTTCCACACTTGCGGATCTCTTCCTAGCTAGTGCCCATGCATTGATGACTATCTTTGCTTTGTAGGGAATGTCATGTCCTTGAATTTGGCATCTCTTACTTGATTCTCTCCCTAACTAGGGAGCGGGAGGGTGCGGTGCAATCGAAGCGTTTCTTTGATGACACATTTCAAATAACGCAATTTTTTACTGTCGACTTCATCAATTTTCACTTTTCCTCCTAGCACATTCCGCACCTCAGCTTGTGCCTTATCCAGTACTCTCGGATTCCTTATTAGTTCTGACATTGCCCATTCTAAGGCAGTTGCTGTGGTTTCACCTCCTGCACCTACAATATCCGGGAAAAATTCTGTACTAATTGTCACACTAGTTACACATATTTGAACAGATTTTTGTGTATATATATACAGACACACACATGACACAAATTAAAGTACAGATAATTTACATTAAAATGCTATATAAGGAAATATGAGAGGAAAAAAAAAAAAAGGAGATCTATCTGTAAAAGGTCTGAAAAATCATACCATGATCACAGTTTTTATATGATTTGTTGTGAGTTCGAATTTGAGCTCATTTGATTGTTGGAGTCTCAAAAGCACGTCAAGTAAATCTTCTTCCTCCCCCAACGTTGATCTTGCGGACTTGACCTTCATCTTATGGTCATCAACAATGTCATCAAGAATCTTGGACATCTTGCCCTGTATTCTCTGCAGAGCAGCCTTTACACCAGTCACATGACCAAAAAATTAAACAGAAGGGAAACAATCAGCCAAAGTAAACCCCATGCTGAAAGTAAGTAACTTCTCGAGTGACGATACATATTCATCGTGATGCCTGCATTTCTTCCCAAACACCATCCTCGAAATTGTGGCAATCATTGTGGAAATGATCATCGCATTGAAGTTGACGACATGTGATGAAGAGTTTTTGGATATGGATTCAATGAGGCTCCACACTTCCTCTTCTCTCACCGACCTAAACGACGCCACGCGTTTGGGACTTAGTAGCTCAACGACGCAAATTTTCCTCATTTGTCGCCAGTACTCACCGTAAGGAGAGGAGACAAGCCCGCCGGGGGGATCAAACGACGTTGCTTCCATGCCAAGTGTGACAGGTCTTTGTGCAAAAACAAGTTCTTGAGTCTGCAGAACCTCTTTGGCAGCTTCCTGTGAGGAAATCACAACAGTTAAAACCTCACCAAAGTGGAGTTTCATGACTGGCCCGTATTTGTTTGACAAGTCTCTCAAGGACCGGTGAGGGAGCGACGAAGAGCCGCCGAGCTCCGATGAGTGGAAGCTTCCATGGTCCTCGTTATAACTTATAATTACAAGCTGAATTACTTCCAAATATTTTGAAATTCTTCCATAATAAAATTAGTGTAAATAGGAAGAGAAGAAGGTAGAACATTTTAAGGAGCTATTAGGATATGGAAAGTATGTTATGGCTATGCGATCTCTATGTTAGGGGTTGAAATATATTGCATCTAGTAATTTTTTACTTAAAATGGGCTCCTCTAACTTAAATTCGTGAACAACTTCCACGAACTCCTTCACCTATGCAACTGATTCGAAAAATATCGTGTTAAAAACATTTATAAAAAACTAAAATTTTCCAAGTTAAAATATTTATGGATGCGATCTAACGGGGACGAAGTCAGAATTTTTCATCAGAAACACTAATTACTATATATTAGATAATTATAAGATATTGTGAGCAAGTTTCATTTTTTAAAAAGGTTATTATTTTGAAATTTTATTGAAAAAATTGGCATATATATATATATATATATATATATTTAAAGACAGGTTGATTAAAAAACAAAACAAAATAGAGCCTTGCTGATATGTTTTTTTTTTTTTTCTAATGATTAAAAAAACAAAACAAAAACTTGGATTATCTTTCCATTAAAAAATGGGTTAATCTGAATCATGCATATGAATCTGCACCGACTCAACTCGTGTCGCATATCTCTATTTGGTTTCAAGCATATGTTCTCTTCAAATGTCCAGCTATTTGGATTGAGGACAAACACAAAAAAGCCAAATGGACATATCAATGCATACAGATGCAACTCAATATATATTCTTTTTTTTTTTTTAATTCTAATTAAGGAGAAGAAACAGAAAAAAAAAAAAAAAAATGGAAAGAGAGTTTTCTTTTTTATCTTTTATGACAACTATCATATTATATATGTCTTTCTCTAATCTCAACTAGTGCGCTCCCTTATATATATATATATATATATATATATATATTGGCATTTTATTCCATGAAGTTTTCCTTAAACGACATGTCCTTTCTAATGTTGTGAAGCGTGTCATGTTTCGTTCTTTTCCAACAAAATGCATGCTTTACCTGCATTTCCTCATCTCGTTATAACACCTTAAAGAAAGAACAACTACATTTTTATTCAATGTCGTCTTTCCCCTAGAATGACTAGTTTTTACTGAGTGGGGAGACTATATAGAGCCCATTAATTCTGTTGTCTGTCACTACTATTGCAGAGAGAGTATTTTTCCTCATGGATTACACACACACACACACACATATAGGCTGATAAATATGTATGTGTGTATATATACATATTATATATATATTAAGCAATTTAGTTTTGAGCCTTGGTGCCACTATCACATTCATATAAAGTTGGTCTTACATATAGATCTCATAATGCCCTGGAGACTTAGGTCTCCAAGGCTAGTGAGGCAAGTTAATGGCCCTCAAAACCAACATTACAAGGTTGACGAACCTACTCATTATTAGTTTAAACATAAAACACGGTCAACAAAACTAAACATATTTTCTTGGGGTTTCTTCCAAATTCAGAATTTCACTAAATAATCTATTACTTTATTATTTTTTTCTTAAAGGGGGGAAAAAAAGAAGAGAAAGAAAGAATATATAGTACTTGACAATACCACAAGAATATGCAATTAATGATGAAATATATGTAAGAACTAATACACTTTAACATAAATGATACTTGATTAATTCCACTTGTGTTGATAAAATCAATAACGCACTATCGTATATATGAAAGCAATGAACCTTTAATTGATGATCACAACAATCCAAAGCCACATTGCAATTGATTCCGCATGACATAAGCTGAAAAAGGAAAATTTGTGGCTAAACATCTCTCACGGATATTTGATGCACTACTAGATACAATTGAAAAGGACCAGCATTTTAATATTTGTCTCCAGATCACCTTCAATGTGAAATGATTGTAAAATTCCATAATCAAAAATAAAATAAAATAAAATCAGAACGTTACACATAAAAACGCATGTGTTGACTTTGTCATTTTGCCTTATATATATATATATATATATATATATAGACACACACACACACACATAAACACACACTTTCTGAAGCCCCTTTTTGGGGAAGCATGAAGGTTAACAGTAAAACATAGACCATGAGTGTTGATGCATTTTCTTAGCTCGCATGCTTAGTAGTTCACACAAACTACTCATAATTATCTTATGCACAAGCCACACACACCAGAAAAAGAAAGGAAAAAAAAAAACTCGATAAGGAGAATTTATGGAAACACTTACATCAAAGTCATATATACTTTTTATGTGTCGACTTATTATGATCATATTCAACGTTCATAAACATATGTATTAATTATTAGAAGAGATATCTAATATAGTAAAAAGCTTTAGAGAGAACAAAACAAGGGTCTTTTTCGATCCCATATTCCCATGCCGTAGTGAGAGTCCTCGCACCAAATGATTTGCCCACATCACATCGTCATCACATGGCACTGCTCGTAAAGAGTGAAGGTCAATCATCTTCTCAAAGTGAACAAGGCTTTTTGCCCTTCACATTATTACATCTCGATACGGATCCCCTTTTGCTTTCACTTTGTAAACAAAGCTATTCAAAGCTGTCTTTTACCCTAAAGATGAGGGATTTTCTCCTCTCTTCTTGATTGCTCTACTCATACAAGGTGCTAATTCTACTTAATGGCTAAAATTGTCATTGTAAGCATGTGTACAATAATGAGCAAAACTACTTATATGTTAGAGATTAGAGGATTGAAACCCTAATTAAGGAATTGTCGAATTTTGAAGTATTATGAGTACCTAACAGTATGATACAAGTAAGGAACCTAGGAGAAATAGCTCATATGCAATGATTTATATAGTATAGAATTCATGATTACAAATTGAAGAGCATGACTGTACGAATCAAATATATATCCAAGATTTAATGTTCAATTAGTTTTTTTTTTTGACAATCCTCCTATCTATGAATCAGAACAATTTATGTATCGCAGTATAAATTTTTTTACATGACTTCTTATAAATTAGATCATTGAAAATTTATCGAAATGATTAACATCCTAATTTCTATCTGTAGTGGAGAAATGATTCTTTTCAGGACAAATGATAAAAAGAAGGGAAAAGATAAGTTTCAAAGGTTGGTGGTAAATCATTTGTTGTGAAGTCATGCTTCTTCTTCTTTTTTTTTATTTATTTATTATTTTTATTTAACCATTCCCTGTAGAAGAGCATGACTTTCAATTCAACTTCATAGAGGAAATTATGATTGGTGACAAAAGAGAAAGTTCACTGACAGTGCAATAATTGCTTGGATAAACATTCAGAAATTTTAACTTTCCTTTGACCAGCCGTCTTCTTTCTCTTTTCCCCCATTAACTTTCTTTCCTCTTTTTTTACAGCTTTATTCTTTTGAGGTGAAACGCTTTTTTTTTTTTTTTTTTTAAGCCATTCAAGAGAAAATCAAAGTTTTTGCTTAAATTTGGAGTCTACACCACATAAATTAAGTTCAATTCAATGTTACAAAATTAAAATTAATAGGCTCTTATAATAGTTACAAGTACCTAATTGGATAAGATGAAGAAGAGTTTTTGTCATCAAATTTTTTACAGTAAAATATCTCTATCAATAATATACATTTTTTAACATTAGTTATAATCAAAATCATATTAAAAAAACTATACAAAATTCATAAAATTGAAAATGAATCACGTTTAAAAACAAAGTAATTTCATTGAGATATTTGTTTATATTTATCTTCCAGTTTATTTTCTTTGGTTGTTTTATTGGCTACAAGTGAGTGGGGATTCAAAGTCCTGGATTCATGATTTTATGTTTCAGAAACAATCATTATTGGGTTTTACTGCATTTTGTATATGGTCAAAGTGCTGACGCATAAAGTTGGATTTGGATTGTCTTTACTTTAGCCAAAGTTTATATATAGATATATATAATCATTTGGTCCGAAGAACACAAGGAGAAATAGGAAAAAAGAAAAGAAAAATAAAATAAAATAATCTGGAAAATAGTTCCTTCCAAAGGGCCATTTTGATTTTTGAATAGCATGTTTCCCATCACACTATCGAATTCAATCCAACCACAAAGGCTGTATATTTGATGACGTACATTTTCTCAAACATGGCGTATGACCTCCTCAAGAAAATGATTGCCAATTATGTCTTTTAATTTACCACAAAAAATTTTTATAAGACACATTGTTTCATGCTATTGATATCTTTTATTAATTATTTTATTAATTATTTTACTAAATTCTAATAATTTGATTTAGCAGTTTCTTTGGAAGGGGGGAAAGAGAGAGAGAGACCTTACCTTAAAAAATTAGATATAATATATATATATAACTATTCGCACTAATAAATCGAATTATTAAACTTTAATTCATTGACTAAAAAAACTTATTATAGAATATTCCTTATCAAAGGCTCCTATTGTTTCAGATTATGTCAAAAAAAAAAAAAAATTGCTAACGTTTCTTAAGAACAATTAGGCACATTAAATTACAAGTATGTATTTTTCACGTTGTTGAAACGTGCTACAATAGGAAAATAGACATGTTTACTGTTTCTTGTGGAAGAAGCAAGATTATATGTATGTCCGCAGTGTAACTTGCAATGTAGTATATGATTATTAACCAACCGGATCATGTTATTAACACATATTTTTCTTTTTCTAGTAACTTTTGTTATATTGGGTTTTACAAGTCGGGATTACCTACCTTTATTTTCCGGAAAAAAGGATCACCTATTAATAATATGTGTTTCGAAAATAATTTAAATTAGTAGTCAAATTGTATACTTTTTTTATGGTTATGAACTGTCTATTTTCAAAAAAAAAAAAAAAAAAAAAAAAAAAAAAAAAAAAAAAGGAGAAAAACTAGTAAAAAAATGTTTTTTTTTTTATTTTTTCTTTCATTTTTCTTATTTTAAAAAAGGAAATCTGTCTTATTTTCAAACTTGTTTTGTACAGTACCTTTTTGAATCTGTTGATAGGTAATTCCGCATATATCGGTATTCAGTTGTGACTAGATTAGCTCGTAGCGGTACTGACACAAAAGAATCTTGGATGACTTATTTCATATATTTGAATCTCAAATATTAGTCAAGATAATCAGATTTTCCTAGCCATAATCTATTATTTTGAAGATTATCCATACATTTAAATCAAATATGTAATCCTTTTGTATTTTAAATATTGCCAAGGGCATGGTAAAGTGGCCTCCGGAAATCCAATCTTTGACAACTTGGCAAATTACACCGCTTGTAATTATGAAAATATAGTGAAGCCCTAAGTGACGGAGAGGACGTAATTAGTTTTTAGGCGATGAACCTCTATAAATCTCTGTGTTCATTACTTTTCGGCACTTCATTTTTCTCTGTTTTTGTGTGTTCTTGCAGCCGTGATAGTTCTCAGGGATCCCCATCACTGCGGGATTTGTTAGGCGAGTTTTACTCGTCAACAGAATCTTTTTGGATTCTTTTTAAAATCTTCACCCAATGCATTATTCTTGACACAATTTTTTCTCATTCTAAACAACTTTTTGTTTTTAAGAAGAAAATTTTTTTGCACATCCAAATGCTATCTCATTCTCAAATGGAATAAATTTCTCATTTAAAAAAAGAAAATTTTCCTTTCCGAAAATGGACATATGATTCAAACAAGACTGAACTTTTACGCATGATAAACAAAGTTTTCTTGATCATCATATTAAATTTTACGAAGCTTTTACAGTGGAATTTGCTATTTTACACTATTAATAGGGATTGTTATCTTAGTTGTTTAATTAATTTTTCAATGATATGATAATAAATGTAGCAATTTTATAATACAAACCATAAAATCTTAGATTCAAGTCGTCTCGAGTACGTTTTGTAGATTTTGATTCGTATCTCGGGTCAGTTGACTCAAAATTAAGATGTGAATAATTAAAATACGATACATAATTTAAATTATCACCTTAATGTTAGTTATTTTTTTAATTGTTGGATTTTATCAAAATCACATCACAATAATAAAATATGTAGAAGAAATTGGTCTGTAACATAAATCTGACAAATTAAAAGCAACGCTTCATCAATAGGTATTTTTGAAATCATCAATAAAATCTCCTCTTTTTTTATTATTAAAATCTCCTTTTTTTGATTTGCTCTTCTTCTTTTTTTCCCCCGGTAATTAAAAGAAAAGAATCACATATATTGCATACATATTAAATCAAATAAAAAGTACCTTCATTTAACAAAATTTGATGAGGATATGATATCTCGTAATTGTAATTTATTAGTATAGTAATTCTTTTGAAATTCACTAACTTGCAGGAATTGATAACTTAATTTTAAAATTTCCATTATTTTTAATGCATAGTTATATATTGTTAGATTTTAACTAAATTACGGTAAATTTACATTTTTTTTAATTTATAATGATCTGACTATTAGAAGCATGTAATATCAATATATATTTTCCATTTCCTACAATGAAATTGTAATAAATATAAGTCAATCTCTTTTTTTTTTTAATTAAAAAGAAGTAATCTCTTCTTATTATTCTTTGATTCTGTCCCTATTTTTATTCGCGTTTTTATTCCATTTTTCAAATCAAGTAGCTCCAAAAATTATTAATTACATTTATCGTCCAAAAAAAGGTGCTAACTAAATGCGAGCAATAACATCCCTAAAATAAAGGCTTGTTTGTTTTAATCTTTAATTTAAGAGAAAAAAAAAAAACAGAAGAAATGTACTCCGCGTCAAAGATAAAGATTGGTACTAAATTAAGCCGCATACGGTTATAGATTAATTTTTGTCAGTTGCAAAGTTTAAAAAAAAAAAAAAAAAAAAAAAAAAGAGCTTTTACGAAATATGAAAACAAAGCAAAAAAAAAAAAAAACAAAAACAAAAGGAACGGCATTTTTATTGTCTTTTGATCTTCTTCGAGTTATAAAATGTCTAAAAATTGTACTAAATACTAATTATGTGCATAATTTGAAAAAAATTATCATACCAATATAATAAAAAAATAACACTATATCAATATGATACAAAATAAAACTACAATTTGGGTCATATTGGTCCGGAGGGAATTCGTGTCTTCTTAGTTAATAAATAAAAAAAGTGACTATTTAGATAAATTTTTCAAAATTTTTATAATGTTAAACCAAGTCCATTGCACATGTATTCTCTTCTTAATTCAATCTTTTTCTCTTTCTCTCTCTCTTCCCTTTCTCTCTCTAACGCGTGAGGGCTAGGGTTGCTCAATCATTTTTCTCTCTTGGAGCCGGATTCCGGGGGCAGCTTTTGGTCTGTCTTTGGTTTCCCGGCCTTAGAGATGAAGGTGAGAATCATATGGTGAGGGTCTTGGCAGATGCGAGCCTATGGCAGGAGGATGAGCGTTGTGAGAAGGAGTAAGGCATGAATGAGATAGTTGGTTGGAGTGTGTGGTTTTCATGCGCCGGGGAGGTCATACAGTAGCTTGGCTTTGGCAACCTAGTTTCTCCTGATGATATGGTTCATTTTATCGGCAATAACTCTTTCCATGTGATTGGTTTTTTTAGTGTCTAAATTTGTATATAATAATGACGATGTCTTTGTCGTCTTTTCTTTGGGTGTTTTTTTTTTTTTTTGTTATTTATAATAATAGAGGTGGTTTCTCCACCTCCAAGTTGGTTGTTTATCCATTATATCTGAGTCTTGACGGTGTTTTGGTTCCGCTCGAGTTATGGAGTTAGTAGAGACACTAATGCTATTGAATATTGACCCTCGATTAATCGGGAAAATTCATTGATTGTCAAGGTTTTGTCAAAAAGAGTTTTACATGTGATCGATTTCAGTGTGCCAAGGTATATTCCCGTTATCGGCCTCAAGCATACGTTTTTCCCTTTAAGCGTCATCATATTTTGCTGGTGGATCCATTGATGTTGAAGGGTTTTGTCTAATGTAAAGCGAGGTTTCTTATGTTTGGTATTTTTGTATCTCCTTAGTAAGTTTAATGAAATTTCTCTTAAAAAACAAAAAAACAAAAAAAAAAAACCATTGCACATGTTAACATTAATGGTACATTTGACGTTAAACAAAGTGTTTGACAAATGTGTTATATTATTTTATTTTTGACTCCAGTACACAATGTTGTTTTAAATGCTAGAAATATTTTTGTTATTAGACTTTAGAATTTTATAAAAGTCATAATTTTCAATTTAAAAAATTAAAATTGTTATTTTGTATTTATTAAGTAATAAATAACATATTAATTACATCTTATGCAAGGACAAAAATCTCATATCTGAATAAAAAATTTTAAATCCAATTCAAACCTAATCCAAATATATATATAAAAAAAAAATTTAATTAAACCCAAATTAGCAAAATGGAGCACATTACAATAACTCATTACAATAACTCAAAAAGTTCAAAAGGTAAATCGTTAAAATCATATGTTAACAGAGCAAGTTATCAAAAAAAATAAAAATAAAAAAGAAAGTTTGCATTTATTGATAGATGGTATTGTGTTTACTGATTAACGATTTTATATGTAAACGTCCACGTTAAAAACTTATGATACGCTGCTCACAGTTGCTTTCGATTATAGATAAGTTAAAATAACGATTATAAACGACAATACTTATTATAAATTTTTTTTTTTTCTTTTTTAATAGAACAAGTGTGAGAGAGTGGGAAACTGCCAGAGTGGAGTGAACAATGAGCAAGTGTGACTGTGCAAGTGCAATGCCCAACTCCCAAAAAGAGAATGTGAAAATCCCCAATTTGTCTTGTCGTCCACGCGTCTCCTCACTGCTTTCACCAGTTTCCACGTGACTTTGCCATCTCTGAGCTGGAACATCCTCTCTGATCTGCCTGCCAGGTGGGTGCTCTTTCTCCTCCTGAACTAATACACTCTCATCTATGAATATACCACCTTCAAATATATAGACGATACCAAACGTTTTTGTTTATAGATTGAATTGTTAATCTTTTAGAGACTTTCTATGCTTGATTTTTCATTTTACATTATTGATAAGTACTTCATTTTGAGATTAACTTTTTAACATTTTAATTTATGTTCTTGTTTGTTTGGCTAGGTTGAGTTAGAATTTTTATGTTCGAGTTGATTGGCTTTTTAAACAACTAATTAAGAAATTAGTTGATTTTTCATGAAAAAAAAAGACAAAAATAAAGTTAAAATTTTTATATTAGAGTTGGTGAACCAAACAAAGGGTATAAATGTCCAGGTCTATCCTGCATATCTTTTTTCTTAATATTAAGCGTGCGTTTAATTCGTCAATTAAAAATAAAATTTTTAACTTAGAGTTGGTTGACTTTTCAAAACTAATTATAAAATTTATTGACTTTTAAAAAAATATATAGTTAAATTTAAATTAATTGAAATATCAAATAAAACATAAGTTGTTAAATTTGTGTTGTTCTCTAACTGTATTATTATTTTATCTAGATTTAAATATGACCGGTGATACGAATTAAAAACTACAACACGAACTCGAGACAACTCGAATCTAATCCGGACTTCTCTTTTCTTAGGACCTGTTTGGTTCACAAGTTTGAGTTAAGATTTTTAAGTTTAAATAGTAAATTATGTTGACTTTTCAGAAAAGACAAAAAACTTTTTGAGAAGAAGACAAAAACATTTTAAAAAGAAGACAAAAAAAATTTTAAAAATATTAATTTAAACCTTTGAACCAAACTCCCCCTTAATATCAAGTCATAAAATTCGTGTTCTTCTCCCATTGTAATTTTTGTGTTATGAATCGTGACCGGATTGTCAAGTACTAAACGTATTGTCAATACCAAACTATTGTCAATACTAACTTGATGTACATGAGTTGACAGTAGAAAGGGGGAAAGAGGAACTGAAGACGTCAGCATCAACGAATAACGACAATGGTCCCGCATGGGGATTCCCGCTAATGTTATAATATATATATATAGCTGTATTGTTATATATATGTGGTGTGTGTGGTCATCCTTTTGAAACTTCCCGCATATTTTAACACGACACAAACACAACTCAACTCTTTAACCCCAAAACCAAATTCCCCTCAATTCTCGTCCCTCCAAACCCCCACCCAAAACCACCCAAAAAAAAAAAAAAAAAAAAGCCAAAAACCATTCTCTCTCTCTCTCTCTCTCTCTCTATCCCCCCCTGTCAATGCTGCCGTACGCGACGGTGGAGGAGGCGGCGGTGGCGCTGGGCCGCAACCTCACGGCGGCCGAGAGCCTCTGGTTCAGCTACTCCGCCCGCAAGTCTGACTACTTCCTCTACTGCCACAACATCCTCTTCCTCTTCCTCATCTTCTCCCTCGTCCCGGTTCCTCTCGTCCTCCTCGAGCTCGCCCGCTCCTCCGGCCTCCTCCGCTACAAGATTCAGCCCAAGGTCAGGCTCTCCCTCTCCGAGACCCTCTCCTGCTACCGCGACGTCATGCGCATGTTCTTCCTCATCGTCGGCCCTCTCCAGCTCGTCTCCTTCCCTTCCGTCAAGGTTCCCTTTTCTACATTCTCCATTTCCATTTCAATCTTTGTTGCTATTTCCGTTGAATTAACGATTCTTCGATTCATTTCAATCTTTGTTGCATTTCGGTTCATTTTGATGATTTTTTTTTTTATCTATTTCGATTTTCGTCGCTGTTCGGTTGAATTTCGTAGTTTCTGAAGTTCTGATCTATTCGGAATTGGTTGAAATAGGTAACCGATTGGTGATTTCTTTCCAGTGATTTCGATTTTCGCAACCGGAATGACGATTTCTGTGAATGTACAGATGATTGGGATCAGAACGGGGCTGCCATTGCCGTCTGGGTGGGAGATTCTATCTCAATTGTTGGTTTACCTTGTGGTGGAGGATTACACCAACTATTGGATCCACAGATTTCTGCACAACAAGTGGGGATACGAGAAGATTCACCGAGTTCATCACGAGTACACGGCTCCGATCGGATTCGCGGCGCCTTATGCACATTGGGCGGAGATTCTGATCCTCGGAATCCCGTCTTTCCTAGGACCGGCCATGGCTCCTGGACACATGATCACCTTCTGGTTGTGGATTGCTTTGAGGCAGATTGAGGCCATTGACACGCACAGCGGGTACGCATGCTTCATTCACTTTAAAATTTTTTACTTCCATTTGGTCTTTGGTCTTATCTCCTTTTGGTGATTGTGATTGAACCATGTGAAGTACGCCTTTATCACTAATTTTTAATTGAATTGCATGTGAAGTACTTTTGATTTAGAGGATCTTCAGTAGTGGGTTACCTTTTCCTGATGGGGACTAAGTTCAGCATGATGGGGATTTTCAATTCCTTTAGTGAGATTACTTTAGAACTCTGAAAGACTGGCCTTTTTTTATTTTCAAAGTTAGGTAAAAGACTTTTTTTTTTTTTTTTTTTTTTTAAGCTGTTGAAAGATTTATACATCCATTTTATTATCCATTGGAGGATATGCTTGTTGCTTCATAGATTGTTCATTTTATGTGAATGTGTGTGTATCAGAACTCTCTTTGTATGGTTAGGAAAGAAATTAGTTTTTGGTGGGGCTTGTGGAAATTTTTGTACAACTGCATAAACAATCTTGTGATGTTGGTGAGGTGTTACATCAGGGACCTGGTGGGTTTTGCTGAGTTGGAATGTTTTAGCCGTGTTCACTTGTTACAACAGCTGCTTGAATGAAACATTTATTCAGGTTCTTCATTTATTTTGGAATTTTTGCTGAATGGGCTCCCTTGTCATAATTTAAACATAACTTGGAATCGACTCGATCATTAGATTATCGCTGATAAGTTCATAACCCTAGCCCATTCCCTTTTTGGGCTGAACAGATCTACTAATTCTTTGATTCCAGTTAGTAAGAGGGATCTTGAACTAAGAAATAGGTTCTAGAAGCTAAAAAAGGGTATCTGAGCAATTTCAATAATCGGGTTCGTTGATCTTTCTGGTATAGTTCCATTCTGTCAACTTCTATGCTAATCAGCAGAAAAAGCAGGATTATGCTTCTTTTGTAGATGATATTTGAATAATGTGTCTTAAATGTTGTGCATATGAAGTTCTGGCTACTGATTTAATGCAAAAGAGAGTTTTGTGATAAGTGTTAGATATGCAGGTATGACTTTCCATGGAGCCCTACCAAATATATTCCATTTTATGGTGGTGCTGAGTATCATGATTACCATCACTATGTTGGAGGACAAAGCCAGAGCAACTTTGCTTCGGTTTTCACCTACTGTGATTTCATTTATGGAACTGACAAGGTGAAATATAATAATGTTTTTTATAAAATTCTCAACCTGTTCTTCTCAATGAATCCAACTCGTGAATTGGGAATAATTTTGTTTTGGTCTATTTCACCAGGGCTTCCGTTATCAGAAGAAGATCCTCAAGAAGGTAAATCATTCCTTATTACCCGGATCAAGCACTTTTGTGTGTGGATATATATATGTCTATGTTTTTCCGAAAAGATTAGGAGTAGCTCTTGATAGATTTATATGTAGTTTCTCGTTTTAACTTGAACCTTACTTGTTAATTGTCCTGAATAAATAGTGCTAAGATGGTGTTATCATTTACTTTTCAAGATATTGTTTTCGGAGTTATGAAAGTCAAACTAGTTTGGGGTTTCCTTGTGCATTGCTCCTTTCTGTAGAGAAGTGTTCCACATGGGTTAAAAAAATCGTCGGTCCTTTAAAACTTTTTTCTTTGAAAGGTTTCATCAAGCGCATAGCTTTTCTTTTCTTTCATTTTTTTAAGGGGATCGAGGGCTTTTAAGTTGGGTTAATCCTTTTGGACAATCTTTGCGGGTTCTCCGTCTCATTACCTGTGTGTGTTTCCCTTTCCATATGCAAAAGCAATGGTAATGATTACTAATAAATTAAAAAAGAAAAAGGAGTATTGAAGCTTTTTTTTTTTTTTTTTTTTTAGATTTCGTGAGTAGCGGGCGAAATGACAACTCTTCATCTGGCCATATGTTGTGCCAACTTGCGTTGATGTTCATACTTATTATCTATAATGGATTTATGTTTCTCCCTTCTGGTTCTAAATCTACTTTTTATCTATTTCAGTTGAAAGAAGAAAGCTACGAAAAGCAGAATGGAGGGCCATACCATAATTCAACTCAAGATCTCAAGTCTGATTAGCCAGGCCGTAGAGAAGCTAAATCCGCGACGAATCCCGTATCGGATGCTTCTCACTCACTGGTGAAATCTCTCTTAAGCTCTGATTTCAAGTTGACATCTCTATGCTAGTCCAGTGAAATAGAAAGGCTTTAGTGGCTATTATGGAGATTAACTAGGGGTTCTCCAGAACTGTGATAAGGTGTAGCTTGGGTTGGGGGTATTTTATAGTATTAAGATTGTAAGGGTAGAGAGTTAAGAATTCAGACATTTTGTTTTTTTTTGTTTTTTTTGTTTTTTTTCCCCTCCTGTGGACGTTATGTTCAAATCAATAAATTACAATTCTGATCATGAGTCCATGACTTCCAATAAAATTTATTAAAAAAAAAAAATGCATTTTTTTTTTTTAATCCAAATTTCAATTCCGAGAGCTCTTATCCGAATTCCTCTTACCCATCCACTCGGGGAGCTAGCCTAACATGTTGTAATACTGAGGAAGTTATGCTGTGACATGTGTGGATGTTTTTCTCTTAGAAATTAGCAGGGCTTGAGTACCAAAGTTGGGGAATGTGATTCTCGTGGATCTAGTCCCTACACTGATAGCTCCTAAAATGGGCCACCATGTGATGGTTTTGCTACTTTTGGCATGATTTTTAAAAAGCAGATCCAGCTTTGGACTTGTCAAACTAGGCTTCCAGTTCCACCCCACCACCACCACCACCACAACTACTCCTACACCCAATCAACTCCTGACTATTACAACATTTGACAGTTGGACAAGTAGATCTGACTTCCGAGATTCGATGTTTTGAGTCTTACAACGTGGGACTGCACCTGACTATCTGATCACACACTAAAACCAACCCACTTGCTTATGATTTTACTAAAGTCCTTGAATACTAGTCTTGGTTTGACTTTTTTTTTAACCTCACCTTTCGGTTTATAAACAAAAGTTACAGAGTGAAATCCAATATTAGCATTTTTAATTAGACAACCACCAACTGCCCGTCTAGCTCAGTTGGTAGAGCGCAAGGCTCTTAACCTTGTGGTCGTGGGTTCGAGCCCCACGGTGGGCGTTTTCTTCCCCCCTATTTTTTTTTTCTTTTCTCATTATATGTCAATTTCCGCCATCTCGCAATTCTGATTATTGTACACAACTGGCTTGATATTTATCAAGATCATGGCTGCCACGTTTGCCTCTCCAGTTGGGTTTTTGCGTCCGGGCCTTGATTCAGAAAGGTGAAGGGCCAAAAAGTCAAAAATTTATTTTACTTGTTAGATATAATTCAAGGAAATGACCAAATTTTAGAGAGATGGATAGATTATAGATAGAAAAATAGCTGAATTTGTAGGGTGCTTTCATGCCAGCACTAATGTAAATGATCCATTAGAGCTCAGTAGTTTTATTTTTGGGAAGTCCTCGGAATAAATTGTTTGAACTCATGGTAGTCTAGTGTGTTACAGATTGTAATCTTCCGTGTTGCTGACAAAACTGCTAAACAATAGGACAAAGCCTGGTGGAGATGGCGAGGACAGAGCTCCTCAGGGCTTGGGGGGAAAACTCTGATAAATTTACCCTCAAAACGCTATGTTTTTGGAGAAATATATTGGCATTTTAGTTTTGAAGTTACCAAAAATCAATCCAATGTCAATATGTTTGGTTTGATTGACATTATTGCTGAAAATATTTATAATGAACAGAATAATTTAAAATATTTGAGGTAAACAATCTATTTATAAAGCCTATTTACTACAAATATACTTTATAAACATTCTGGTAAATAAATTATTTATCGTAAATATTTTATTTACTTAAAGTATTTTGAATTAACTAAAAATCATTTTAAAAATGGAGAAAGAAGTAAATAACAATTTTCATAAAATAATTGAAGTAAATAGTAGGTTTTTGAAATCTTTGAAGTAAATAACAGATTTGTCAGGTAAATGATTGATTTACGTCAAATTTAACAGGAAAATGATTGATTTACGTCTTGTTAATATGTCATTTACTTAGTAAACTTTTCACATACCTAATAAATATGTTTTTTACTCTAAGTATTTTAAAAATATACTATTTACTTTAACTATTTTTAGTAAAAATGATATTTACTACAATTTCCCTCAAGAAATGGTCTATTTGCTGCAATTTCGGTGTGCTCTGTCTCCGCCCTAGACCCAAAGTCCAGCACGGCTGTGATTGGGTTTGCTGGCCCAAAAAGCCTCAGAAAACTAAATATGTACTGGCCCGGCCATATATCTTTGCCTTCCATAACAGATCAAGGCAAGCATTTCTTGTTCATTGTAGAAGTCGGTCTTTTGGAACTCATTTCTTGTTGATTGTACTTCGAAGTAAAGTCTAAATGTATATTGCAAAAATTCAAATTCACACTAGCTATATATATATATATATATGTATATATATAAATATATAGGTCGGTTTTGTTCTTGCCCGCCATCTTAATTAGTCAAATTTTCTATCATATATATGCCGGGAAGATTGCGGCATATATATATATATATGTCAATGGTTGGTGGGTCACAACTCACAAGTCAAATTTCTTCATATGAACTTTATTGTTTTTAGCTTAAGAAAACCACCTCTATATATTCCTACATATACATATACACATATTTATAAATACATATATATATATATATGGCTATATCTAGTAAGCTACAATGATAACTTGATTTGTAGCACCAACACCTAAATTATTGTCGAGAGTTTTCAAGTCTTGAAGTTATTCTAGCTTTATTCGTTAGTTGATGCAAAATCCATCTTCATGTGACCCTACGTACAGGAGTTTCCAATAAGCTCTCTCGAACTACCCGAAATGACAAAATTTTTTTTTTTTTTTTTTAATGTCTAAAGATTGTATATTTATATCCAACAAAGTCGGCTTCATAGGGTTTAATTATTAGAAACTATTGATTCTCATGGAACTTAATTAATTAGATAAGAGGGATTTGGAAGCCTTTTAACATAGTCGTTCATCTTTGAAGTAAACCTCTCACCGGAAAAAAAGAAATAGAATGGAAAATTCTCTAAAGGGAAAAAGAAAGAATAATTGTGGGTTACAGATGTACTTGATGTCGGAATATATATATATATATATATATATATATATTTTTTTTTTCCTTCCACCACTACCACACACCCCACCCCCCCCCCCCCCCCCCCCCCCTCTCTTTGTGAGTTGAGACTTCATGAACTTTTGAGTAAAAGGAATGTCATGTGACCTATGTTGTTTGCAAGAAAACATGATGCCACATATATAGTCAAACAACTCCACTATTAAGAAAATAAAAAGATTTTAAGGACTCAATGCTGGTGATTCATAAAGTCTTAGATGTGACATTAAAAAAATTATAGATTTAAGAATTTGGTGTGACATTAAAAAAAAAAAAAAGAGAGAGAGAGAGAGAAGAAGAAGAATGTTCTAAATCATTATATCTAATTTTCTGTCTATTTTGCATTTTTAAAATAGAATAACGACTAAATCTAAAATTTGAAAACATGGCATAAGTATTAAGGTACGTACGCAACGTAGATAGGAAATTTTTTGGCTAAAGTATTAAATGGAAAAGTAGAGAAGAAGGTTTAAACCCCATGCGAAAACAGAGGTACATATTTCCCGGTCTACAACATACATATATATATAATACATAACCATATAACCAAAGCTTAAAAAGTGGACTATTGATTGAGGACTTTGCTGTCTATGAAGAACTTTTACCACTTCAATTTGAAGCCACAGAAATCCATTACCATAAGTAACACAATCCAATCTGATATGATATGCTGACCAAAAGTTTCAAACTTTTTCTTTTAATTAATTTTGCTTTTGTACAAGTTTCTCAAATCCCATTATAAGGGCCATGACTCTAGCTTGGCTTTGTCCCATCCCATGTATATTTTCATTTGTCGTTCTCCATATTTCTCAAAGGACACTCTCACACTCATGATCAGATACCAATTTTGGTGCCTCAATCAACGCTTGCCTTGCCTTGCCTTTTTATCCATACTACACCCAGTACGTACGTACTATAATTAAAAGGACATTATCTATACGTACATTGCCCAATCGATAATTATGTGATAAGATTTGAAATGATACAGTTATGAACGATTATATTTGTTGAGGTTAGATTTCTTACATCATCTCTCATCGTATACGTGTCCTTGGATAAGTCATTGGAGAGCACAAGATGACTTGGAGACATGCCGTTTAGAAGACCCGGAAATGACTCTTGAATGACAGAAGAACGACTGGCGGGCAACTGAAAGGTCAGCAGAGCTAAATAAAGAAAGTTGACTTCATAAGCAAGATCGGGAAACTAAATTCAGCATATCAGGTAAGGGAATCAGCCAGCAAGCTCAAATCTATCAGGAAAAGACAGTTTCCCGATATTTTCTGGTCATCCACGAATTGGAAAGTCAAGCAATATAGAAAAGGGAAACTATCCATCAGCATTCAAGGCATATTCTACCAGAATCAGACAACTCAAGGCATCAAGTTAGTCCCTATAAATCAAGGCTTACTCCGCAAGCCTAGGGATCTTCTCTTTTCGGCCATTGTAGACGTTCAATATATTATACTCAGCAATATTCACACAATATTACCTAAATCTCGCTGTATCACATCATCCCCCATCTCTTTCTACCCCTTTCTTACTGAAAATCACCATTGTAACGCTCATTAACATATAGTGGAAACTCCCGAAAGCACTACAGAAGACGTAGCCTAGAGATTAAAGGCGAACCTCTATAAAATCGATTGTCTCTATCTTTATTTAATTTTCTTGCATTTTAATTTATTTCTTGCTACTCACTAACGACACACCGACGACTCGTCCGTTGTCATGTTTCGGTCATTGACTCTATTTTTCTTTGATTGTAGATTCAATCCGCTACAATATCATAATAAATATCAATATGATCAAACAAAGAAAAGTATAGCAATATTTTAATATAAATAATTAAATTCCGCAATTTAAAACCCTACCTTGTTATGGGAAACCCTAGCTAACGCAAATTCTCTTAACGAATTTAGTAAATTAACTGAATCGGTGCCTCAATCCTCGTTTTAACAGTATTTTAACTTATTTTCTTATGCTCAACCTGAGTGGTAGTAGTAGCTGTAATCATTCAAAAAGAGTCAGTAGCTCCAAACAAATTCTAAATAAATTTCTTCATCATATACTTACGTTTTTATTTTATTTTATTTGTTTCTTTTTCTGAAGGTGGTGGTTGCAGTTAAGTTGACAAAGCATTAATCACTGTTTTGCGAATTAAGATACATGTGTACATATATATAGATATATACATATATATATCAACTTTCCAGGAAAACCCACAAGAATCTCACATGGGTTTGTTACATGAAAAACATAATAATAAATAGTTTTCAAGATATTATTAAAACTAAATTGGCTGAATAAAATTTCCTCACTACTGTGTATTTGCCGTCTAAACTGAGCAACGTGTGGAAAGGTATTAACAAACTATAAAGTGATCAGGTAATTATATCATGTGAAGGCTTAATTTAAACAAGTTTTTCTGCCTAATCAATAATAATCTAATATATTTTAGATGTCTTTTGTGCTAAGCAACGCAACGGAACTGGGGTAAACGTACACACCCACCAAATCTCAATTTTAGATTCTGTACAGTTGGTCATCTACTTCACTTTTTTCTTTTTTCTTTTTTTCTTTCTTTCTTAAATGTACTTAATCCACTATTAATTCCAATAATTAAGCTACTATTTGTTCATTCAACTAATAAAGTTTTTTATTATTTTCAAATTACGGGGAAAGGTATACGGTACATCCAATTTCTTAAGATGTGCATACTTTTTAAAAAAAATATTTTTCGAACTATCAGATGAGGTTTGAAACGATCTTATCCGTCAATAATTTTTTGCAGTTTTTTTCGGGTGGTGACTTGCAATAAAACAAGTAATATTTTTTAGTGATTGGTGTTATAATTTATTTTATCATTTAATGACTTAAAATAAGCGTATATAACAATGGTTAGTAATACTTTTTTTATTCAAGACCCATAAATATGGGGATTTTTTTGCTTTAAATTAAGAGTAAAGATTTAAATTTTTCATCATTTTATTATAATCATATATAAAATTATTATTAGGTTATATAAGTAATCAGGAGGATGGAGATTTAGGATAAGCATAATAAGATTTCATTGCTTTGAATTATATATATATATATATATACAGTACAAATTAATAAATGAGCACTTGTACCTACAAAAGATACTCAATGATACTCATAAAGAAAACAATTATACAGAAATATCAAATCAAAGCATAATTGACCGCTTAAAAAAGTCGAAAAGGAAAAAGATAAAATAAGGGGTACTACACTTCTACTCAATCAAATTATGTTAATTGGAGATTTGCCCCCACAGTTATTTTTACACCAAAACAAAGCCCACATGTTTCAACATAACCCACTAATCAAATCATAACACCCACAGTTGTCTATATAGTTAGCAACTAAAAAAAAAAGGTGCACTATTCTTTTTCTTTTTGAAAAATGAAATTTTAAATTCTGATACATGTGGACCGTTATTCACTTATTCTGAACTAATTATACCCTGGAGCAGCCAAGTTAACTGTAAAAATTTTGTTTCCTAAATAATTAGTAGTATGTTAAACAGTAACGTTCAAAAACATGACAATAATAATTAATACCAATATTTTTTTTCGTCTAAATTAAAATGAAACAATTTAAATGGAAACACAAATCGTGATAACACAAAGAAACATAAAAAATTTGTAATTATAACGATAATGATTTAGTTCAAGTAAGTGGAAAGTGTGGTGGCAATGATTCCGTTCGTTGTTTGTGAAAGCTAAGTTTTAACTAAACTTAATTAATCAAATAAAAAAAAATGAGAGCGCCCTCGAAAAATTAAGAGAAAAATGAATAATAAATTCTAAAATATAAGGCTAAACAGAAGATTGTTATTATTATTAAATAAACTTTGGTATTTCAATGAAAATGCCAATAAAAATGAAAGAGAAAGTCAAAGAGGAGCTTTGTAACCACTCATTCTCACACTGTGCTATGAGTGCTGTCGCATCATTTCCCCGGCTGGTCCCGTGTCAGGAGGTTTGTGCACGTGATACATCCTGTTTGTGCACGTGAGCAATCTTTATGTGTCGTTTCCACGTGTCTCCAGATGGTTTTTTTTTTTTTTCTCTCTCTCTCTCTTTCTTATTCTGTCAATGATTTTTATTTATTTTTAAATAAATGTTCTTTTTGGAGTAAATTGAGGCTTTAGAAAATTTCATTATAGTTTCCTTAACCATTTAACCGTCGTGGTTGATATTCTTGTTACTTGCTATAATGTCTAGGGTCCCCTCAGCTGAGCACTTTTTACTGTGTTCTTTTTTTTTTTTTTTTTAATGAGCTTTTTGCTTAGGTTTGACACATAGTCATAATTTTTTTTCTTTTTTTTTTTCTTTTTTAAAGAGAAATATGAAAATATCTAAAAGATACTATGAACAATTTCAATTATAAGATGTTTATTTTATTTAAAGAGTAAGTTAATCAAAATCATTAGCCGTTAAAATACAGCTAAAGACATGACTAACCAAATAGTTTAGAGTAAGCATGCGTTTGATGTTAAGGTTTGGATTGTAGAATTTGAGTTTGTATTGATTGTGCATTTATCGATGTGTTTAAATTGCTTGAATTAAAAAACATAAAAATTTGAAATGTGTTTGAAAAAAAAAAAAATCAATATGGAGCTTGTTTCGTTTGTCTTAAAATTATATGTAATTTAAAAAAAATCATCTTATTTAAACTTGTTTATACAAAGTTATGAGCTTTTAAAGTTTGAGTTACAAAATTATATAAATAGTAATGCTAAGAAAAAAGACAAAAATTGGATTGTAAAAGTAGGGTTTGGATTAGAGGTCCAAACACTTGCTAAGAAACGAGACAAAGAAATCCACGTCGATCATGGAAAACATATTTTATTCTTTGTGGTACCTGGAAAATAAAAACCGATTAGTACAAGTATATGTGATAATCAAATAGAAAAAAGTAAATCCAAGTTTAGTACTTATCTTAATGTAAAAACTTCTTGATCGTCTCCCCTTAGGTAATATATATATCCTAAGAATAGTGAGATAATTGGAGGGATAATGAAATAGAAAAGCAATTGCTCTTCCTTTCACATCCTCAATCAATTGCTCTTCTTTTGTCTAAGATAAATTACTTTTTGAAACTCTAGTAACAAGAAACTAACAATAAAAGACTTTTGTATCTCTTATAAAAGAGACTAAAGATAAATTACTTATAACATTCTCTTAAAAGAAAACTTATGGTTATAGGGGACAAAAAAAAAAGTCATAAGTTATCTCATCTTCAATGAATAATGTATATCAACTAGTTTACTAAAAATTCTTGTAATTATATATACAAATGAAGAGCTGTATTCACATCACTCTAAAAATTTGTTGAGATCCTAAGTGGATCAATAAGAAAATCAATCCATGCTCTTGTCCACTTCTCAAGATCATAGTATGTCAATCTAGTAACTTTGTATGGTTTGACAATGTGTTAAAATTTCTTGATACGTTTGTAAAAGTTGATCTTTTTGCCTTAAGTCAAATAAACGTCTTCCCAATTAATAAAAAAAAAAAAAATATATGTCAATCTCACTATTTTAGAGAACTAAATATGAACAAAAGAAAAAAAAATCTAATTGATAATAAAGAGTCATAAAATAATTGTTTCTTATCGTTATGTCAATATTGATATAGATTTTTAATCTAATTTATTATTTCCAAAAGTAAGATGGTCCCGCAAGTCATGGAGCCCATCAATGTGGGGTTCTACGCATTCCCACGAACTATGCATCAAGGCGGGATGAATGGAATTATTTGCATACTCGAAATGTTGCTTTAAAAAATTATATCAATCTCTCTCGTTTTGATCACTTTGTTATAATAATGAAAAATATAAGTGGACAGCTTTAATAGCTCAACAAACTGCATCCAACTCTTCCATCCACCTTGATAGATATTATAATTGCCACACACACGCACACACACACATATATATATATATATATGATAACGCATTCTCATTTGATAGTTCAAACACATCACACGATGAATCTACCAAATACCAATATATTTACACAAATATATTATCGTAATTGTTAGTTGAAATTGACTATAATAGAACTATCGTTCTGGACCACGTGTAGTCGTCCGTACAGTTTTCCAACAAAAAAAAAATTTAGATTCCTGTCTTGTGAGTGAGTATATTCATTCTGCTTCTTCTTCTTCTTCTTTTTTTTTTTTTTTTTTTTTGCCCTTTTCTAAATGTCAGCAAAATAAAAGGATTAAATAATTAATTAAAAAATAGAAGGACAAATAGAGAGGAGAGTGACGTCATAAGGCAAGAAAGTCAAGCGTCATGCTGTACGGACATTGACGGGATTCCGAGCCAATGAGATCCCCCATCCATCCCATAAAATCAAAAAAATCCAAACCACTGACTACTGAAGTGGACCACGTGACTAGAATATTTAGCCCCTGTGGGTCCCACTCCTGCCCTTTTCTCCCTTTTTTTAATATAATTTTCTATATAATGCCACCCAAACAATTACTCTATCCAAGGTTGTTTTTTTTTTTTTTTTTTAAATAATTATTTTCGTTTTAAAATTTTTTAATTATTAGTGTTTTTAATTTTCTTACTATGCCGACAGTGGATATTATCAATCACTTCCATCAGAGCCGTAGACGTGGTCCCCATATCTGTGGGACAGTCCGTTTCCACAGTCTGCGGTTTTACTCAAAAAACTTTTTTTGGCATTAAAAATTTGAACCGTATCTCGCAATGAAATACGAAACGTGTCAAAATCATTTTCTATAGTAGTGGTCAGTTTCTCGCCTTCCTTCCTATATGGGTTGGGGCCCACCTAGCCAAACCAATAAGAACACGCTATTTACTTATTTTTGTACCTCTCGAGAAAACAAAAGCTAATTTTAAAAGAGAATACGTAGAGACCCCACATACGTGTATAAAATATACTAAGGTGGCCCCTTCTCCAAACAATTTCAACTCACTTGTGACTAGCTGTGGCTGAAGAGACTTTAAGAATTCGATTTTCTGTGTTATGAGTAATCTTAATGTCTAATATCATATTATCAAAACTAAAAGTAAAGAATTTAATGGCTAATCATTAGTCCGTTAAATTAAGTATTTTAGCAACTAAGCTATTAGTCTCAAAATGCCCAAAAAAATTGATTTAATAGTAATTAATTATTAGTCACCAATCATTTTTTATATTATCGGTAAAAGTAAATTTGATTTTATTGCAACACAAGTCTTTGGTCCTCTTAAGTTTTATTGTAACTAATTGGAAACTCTTTTACAACTAAATTTTTAGTCACAAAATGCATAGTATTTAGCTAGTACATGTTTTTAGTCGTAAAAGACTTTCTACGATCAACATTCAGCGACCAAGGCACAACTATTTTTTTTTAGTCACAAAGTTTTTGGTGACTAATTTTGAACTTTTCGTGACTTAAAATGTAGTTGAAGTGAAATTTCTTGTATGTATATATAATATCATTGAATTGAAAATTTAACACATAAAAAACATTAATTGTAAAATAATATTAAAAAAGTAGCTATTTAAAACGGGAAATGAAACAATCAATTTATAATGGTAGAATGAGAATGTCATTTTTATTAAAGGCATATCATGCAACTGAAGTAAATTTCTCAAATCTTAGGAACATTAAAAGTAAGAGGTATATTTATATACCATTATCTACATCCAATTATAATCGTGGCAAGTGTCATATGATTTGTTCTTATCACGCATACTTTTAATTTGTTTTCTTTTTCTGTTTCTAATTATTATTGCTAACCGTTGCCAACCCCAAGTAGGTCATTTGAATTTTTTCCTCTTCTTACAAGTTCCCGTTTCTAATTAAACTAAATTAATTGAGAAGATGTTACATGTGATAATAGTAAGTCCCCTTAAATCTTTGTCGAATTCATCAAAAATGATTGCAATGTGAATTTAAACTAATACTTAAGCAAATATTATATGTGTTTGTTTTCTCGACTATTACTCAATTGCCCTTGCCACCCTTTTAACCCCTCATTTCTTGCTCGAATTTTGGTTCAAATAAACTTATGCAACCTAAAAGTAGTTTAATGAGGTTGACATAGTACCGTTCATTTGACTCTCCCACAAAAATTTTGTGGCGACATATAATATGGAATGATTAAGAAATAAAGATTTCCACCACATTAATTAAAATTTAAATAAAAAAAAACCAAAAATGATGAGAAAAGATAAACGCATGTTAAGATAAATAATATATCTCAGTTAAATTGGTATCTACTAATTTTATAAATAAAAGGGAAAAAATACACAATTATATATTCTGAATAGCTTAAACAATCGCTTAAGGAAAATAATAAAATAAAAGAACACCAGCTGTCCTAAAAGGATAAATAGTTTAAACATGCCGAAAAGACCACCAGAAATACACGGGCCTACTCTCTTGGTGTGGAAAATTAAGAGATATTGTCTTGCTCAAACCCTCTTTGAAAGAAACAAAGAAGAGGGATAAAATCCGAAAGAGAAAAAAAAAGAAAAAAGAGTTCAAATATATATAAGTTTGGGTAATTATAATTTCACACTATCTCGATCTTATTGCTATTTCGTTTTTAAATGTAATGATCTTATCTACTTCCTCACCATACAAAAAGGGTTGGAGGGAAGAAATTATGTTCAAGAAAGGAAAAAAAAAAAACTGTATAGTGTATTAAGGGAACAATTATATATATTTTGCTAAAAAATGGTGATGAGTTGACGAGACATATAAATGAAAGTGCATTATAGGTGGGGGGGTACAGGTTTGAATTAGAAGAGCAATAATGCAAAAGCCTATACACCTATAAATACATAGATGGGTATATACTTGCATAAGCTATTAGGACCACGTATATAATTTTAGGTAATGACAAATGTAGAGGTATAAACAAAGACCAAGTTGTTAGTTTTGGTGAAAATAATACCCTAAAAGAAGGTAGACTTTTGGCAGCATTTCCAAGCAAATGCTAATCTACTCAAAAATTTTATTTTGTTTTTGTATTGTTCTACCATGTGAAAGAACAGTAAAAAGTAAAAGTAGATCGTATCTTTCTTTTCAAAAAGAAAGGTATATGTTTTCTATAGTTATTCTTTTTGTTAATGAAGCCTCCTCTCCCAGGAGCTGACCTCTTTGGTAAAAAAATAAAAATAAAAAAAATTGGTGGTCCAAGAGGATAAATTTAATACATAATTTTAGGACCATGTTGGAGCTCAACACTAACTAATAGCCTAATTTCGAACCTCTACCATCCATGTACCTTGTTCTTGGATTCCTTCTCGTATGTTAAACCTAATTTTAAATTCTTACCGTTTTACATGTGGTAATTGTTAGCTAGTCTATTGTGAAGTCTAAGTCAAGTCAAGATGCTTTCCTAATCTTTTTTTCCATACGGGTTTCTTTCATGATAAAGTATTTATATATATTTACGCGTTTTCGACTCGTCAAATCATATCGACAACAGAATAAAACAAATATAAAACTGATACAATTTATAATAAGAATATCACAGTTTAAAATTATAAATATTTTCATATGTTAAGATTACACCGAGTTTTAAATAGAAGACCGCTTTCTTTAATATTGGTAGTAATATTCTAATTAGAAATGCAAGATGGCACTATAACTAATACCAAGTCTTTTTTATTTTTTTGGCTAATCAGCAATGCTAATTCATTTTAAATTGAATTGGTTCTCTCTCTCTCTCTCTCTCTCTCTCTTTCTCTCAAAGTTATGGAATTGATTCAGGGAAGGAGGGAAAAATATAAAAAGTAGTGAATTGGGTTATGGTTTTGGCATTTTGCCAATGGAAGTTCAAATTAATGTTTTTACTATCTCCTGGCAACAGTTTCCATTATGGTAATCATCCCCAAAGTGGTTAGTTTTCACCCAGAGCGAGAGAGCGATGGGGACAAAGCAATATATATATATATATATATATTTATGTATATAATTACATATATATATATATATATATATAATGAGGAGCATTGGAAGAGAGAAGATTCTTGTACAAAGAGAGAGAGTACTGTGATCTATACTAATGATTATACTTACTTTAGCTTTTTAACAGAAAGATGAGTGGAATGAAGCATAATATTATGCTAGTAAAAAGCCTAACCCACAGAGGAGAAAGAGGAGAGAGAGAGAAAGAGATTGGTGATGTGGTTATGTGGTTATGTAAGTGAACAGAGAGAAATGGAAAGGCCTCGCCGACAAGAATTCCTGTCTTTCCACTAAAATATATATATATATATATATTAATAATGTAGTAAAGGGAAAGAACCAAGGTGGTAAAACAATGCCACACTTGATTCCTTCATCTACTTATTAATCTACTACGACACTCTTCTCACTTATTTCACTGACCAGGAGAAATGAAAGATACCCACTTGATTTTTCACCTCTATTTACTCGGCTAGAGGTAGGTGGAATTATTGGAATTTCATCAAGATAGAGAGAAGAAATAAATTTTAAAATAAAAATAAAAATATAAAATAAATAAAAGAAAAGAAAAGGTTCAAATTTCAAACTGCTTTAAATGGGGTTTTCTATGATGAGGATATAAAATGGCATTGGACAGGACGGTTTCTTGAAAATCCTGCTTCTTACTATGAAAAAAAGATGCTGCGTTTGAACTTTTCTATAGCTTTTCCATGATTGAGGAAAACCCCTTTATTTGGAATTCTAAGGACTACTGACTAGCCATTTTTCACCACCACTTTGTCTCCATACAATACCCTCCATCAATGTTCAATCTCTCTCTCCTCTCTCCTTCTCTTTCTCTCTCTCTCTCTAAGTATACTTTTACTCAACCATGCTGCAGCCTAGTTGGTGCCCATAAACAAAAGCTTCCAAAATTATTGGGAAAAGACACAAACTTGACACCAAAACTCTCCGTTTGGAGATGATTTTTTTTCTCACAAACAAAAAGGGATGTACCGGTTCGACCTTCATGCACATTAAGCAACAAAGCAAAGAAAAGAGAACAGGCCCAAAGAGATTGAAACAATTCCATGTGTATTAGTTTCGCATTTTTTGGTCTAAACATAAAAAAATATTTACAACCAAAGGAAAAAGAATGGATTGATTTCATTCATATTCACAAGAAGGTTTAGAGTAACTACAATTTGGCGAGGCTAAAAATCATGAGTAAGCCTTAAAGGACTGTTAGATGGTGGTTTTCCTCAGCTCCAACAACTATCCGAAACCAGGGAAGAGAAAAAAATCAGCTCGAATTCGTCGTGGAATCGCGTGTTCATGGTTCTGATCCGCGGCGACAGACCTACTAAGCTCTCGGAATCCCTCTTTCGTGACCTTTTATCAGCAATGATGGTGGGGAGGGGATATCACCATAAAGGGGGGGGGTATTTGCATGAGACTTCATGAGAGCTTTGGAATGTTTAAAGGAGAGTTACCCTCAGAAAAACGCCTGATTTGATGGATAGCCCCTCCTGAACGAGGTCTTTCCATAACAAACCAAAGCTTAGAAAAGGACTTCCACTTCCTTTCAATTTTCATGGTGGGGGGCTCCACTCTTTCTCAGACACAAAACCAGGAGATATGGATGCGATTTAACAACCACCCCCCCCCCCCCCCCCCCAAACAAAAAAAAAAAAACAAAACAAAACAAAAACAGTTTCCAAGTGCTCCTCCAGCTGAAAAGCTTGTACTCTTTTGGTCCTTAAACGAGGTTGTTGACCCACGCTGCAAATCCGGCTTGCCCTCCGACCAACATATCGCGAGCAAGCTCCGAGTTTCGCCCAATATTTCGGGTCAAATCCTTCTTTGGATCCTTTAGAAGCCAAAAAAAAAAAAAAAAAGAAAGAGACACCCTTTAATCATGGTCCAACTCCAACAACTTATAATAACCACCCAACCAATACCATCTTTCTTAAGGTGGTCTGTCCAGTGCAACCATATGTTTGTCAAATGCTTCTGCACCAAAAAGATAAACCAAAAAAATTTCAAAATGATGCGTCTTCTCAGCCTCTTCAGTTCAACACAATTAAGTTTCTCCAACATCTAAAACAGAAACGTGCTCATGATGGACAATTAGCTTACTTTAATTACCCTTATATATATATATATATATAGAATATCAGTACAAAATGCAGGGATTTCATGCAAAAAAGAAAATGAAGAGGGAAAAGAGGCATAAATTTGAATTTAAGTAATGTCAAAAGAGATATTAGTAAC